>QGOB01000528.1:0-31177 GCA_003313055.1 Termitomyces sp. MG145 | reverse complement strand
TTTTTGAAAATGCCTGCAAATAGCCATAGAGTCCTGGAATAACTGCTGCATATGATGTTCACTTCCTGTGTGAGAAGCAGGAAGCACAACATGACAGCCTTGCTGAGGTAGGTCTTCATCTCCAGCTGCAGCATCAACCACTCCTTGATAAACCTCAGCTCTGATCTTTATTTGATTAGATCTAACCCAGTTGAGCTTTGTCTGTTCAATTGATGCCCATGCATCTACAACATATTGCTGGAATAGTCTCCCACTCCACAGCAATGGAGACTTGGCCTCAAAAGTTCGCTGCTGAAGCCAATATGCATAGTATGCTGTTTGGCTGACATTTGTAGTTTGCTGTTGACCTTGTGGTCCAAGATGAGATTGAATGTTGATGTGAAATTCAGGCTTTCCTGTTGGAAAGATGATAGTGTAGTGCAATGGAGTGTAGAATGGGTATAAATGGCTGATTTGTTTTAGCTGACCACCATGCAAGTGCAAGACTATGTCATGATGATCTGATTGATCTTCTGTGCCATCTCTAGGAATGATAGCAGCAACTCCTTCTTGATCATTTGGATTGTTATAGCATTGATGATCCCCAAAATCCGCTTGAAGTGTGACAGAAAGCCTTTGTGGTTGGCCTTCAGGAATTTCAGCCATGATTTGCCTAGCTTGCTTGTAAAAGCCAATAAAAGGATTGACTCTACCAAGCATGTCCTGCAAAGAGGCCATTATTTGACCATCTGTCAGGTCCCGCTGACGATGGGGGCTCAGCTACACTGGCGAGTCCTTACTAGGCGAGCTCGGGAGGCTAGGTACGGTCCGGGGCTTCGCGGAAGCTCCGGGTACAGCTACGAGTGGTCCAGGGGAAGTCCGGACGCTCCGGGGTACGAGTAGTAACGCGCGCAAAGTAGAAAGTGCTCCAGGTAAGGAAGCATGGAAGCAGGAGAGACGGGTAAGGAAACTGAGAGAGAAAACGGAAAGGAGAAATGAGTCACGGAACGGAACGAGGCACGGAGACGAGAGACAAGAGACAAGAGACAAGAGATGGAACCGGAGAGAGAGAAGCAAGAGAATAGATTGAGATTGAGATAGAGACAGAGGCAGAGACAGGGATATGGAAATACGGAGAACTACGGTTAATATCAAGACTGCCCGACTCGTATGCTATCCTATGGTTTATGTACTACCCTTCCGCTAAGTCCTGGGTAGGATTCTAGCCAGGACTGGGACATCTGATTCCTCCGGCTAAGTCCCCGGACTGGTTCCCAGCCCCGGGGTTGTGATAGTGGTCGGGGCGTGCTGGTGCGAGTTACAGCGGGCTTGTGTTGGGCGGGTTGGCGGCCGTGCTGCGTGATGGTGGCGTCCTTCGGCGCCACAGAAGCGGGTGGCATTGTGATGTGCCGACGGTTTGCGGGAGGAATGTTGCGGAACATTATGTGATGGCCGGGATGCCAGGGGTCTGGGTGTGTCCAGTGATGGGGAAGCCTTGGGGTGACGTGTCGGCCGAGATGCCGGAGTTCGGTGATGGCCGTGGGTCTGCTTGGAGATGGCCGCGGGTGTTGCCGGTGCAGCGTTGGGAGGTTGTTTGGCGGGTCCCAGAGGTGCGCGAGGGGTGCGGGGAAGGTGTGTGTCGGGGCCAGGGCAGCGTAGGGGGGGTCCGGAGATGGCGGGGTCGTGACACCATCCAATTGAGGATTATTCTGTTGACAAAGAGCTAATTGTTCATTATGATCATAGAAATAGAGTTGTGCATATAATGGGGAATTGCCTTCAGTGGGAAGTAAGGCACCTGACAGATGATGTAGTTCTCCATTGATCCTAAAGCTGTATGGTCCAGGAGCATTGGTGATGGCATGATCAATTTTGACTCCCAAAGATGTGAATGCAAAGGCTGCATTGTATTGACAAATAGATGCTTTGAAAGCATTGGAAAGTGGGTGATGACCATGAAGTAGGGCCAGTGGTTCTGGTGGAGCCTCTGCTAATCTAGGCAAGTCAACTTGGCCTTGCAAGCAGCACGTGCCAAATTTTGGATTATATATGGTGGATTTGGTGAGCTTTTCAGCATCAAAATGCAAGGCATGACAGTGTGAACAAATAACCCCCATGGGACCTAGATCATGTTGTGCAGGTTCATCCAAATAAGGTTGTAATGCTCTGGGAAAAGCATTCCTGGGCTGCATCTGGCCTATAGGTGCAATAAATGCTTCTGGAATAGGCAGACCAAGGGGAAGAGGATTAGGCTGTATCTGGCCTATAGGTACCACAGGTGCTTCTGGGATAGAAGGACCTGGAGGAGGAGGATCAGGCTGTTCTGCTAGTAGAATAGGTGGCTGAATAATTCCTGGGATGGGAAGAATGAGAGCAGGATTATGTTGCAACTGCTACAATGAGTTGTTGGACAAT
Source organism: Termitomyces sp. MG145 (assembly GCA_003313055.1). Classification (NCBI taxonomy): domain Eukaryota; kingdom Fungi; phylum Basidiomycota; class Agaricomycetes; order Agaricales; family Lyophyllaceae; genus Termitomyces; species Termitomyces sp. MG145. The sequence goes on along the minus strand of QGOB01000528.1, from coordinate 28,783 downwards.
GTCTGCCAATGGAGGATCCAGCTGTTCTTCCAGAATATGTGCAGCAGGATGATGCCCAGGAAGTAGCTCTACAGGTCCATTGTGTTGTCTAGGATCATCTTCATTGTCTATAGGATCATCCATGTACTCCAAATGATTTTGCATCAATTGATCAAAGGCTGCATGAACATATTCCAGGTCATCTTCAAGAGGAATGTCATTTTGAGGCTCTAGAGCATTAAAGTCCTCCTCCAGATCAGCAGCATGTTCTTCTCTCCAGCCTTGCAGAATTCTAGCTGCTTTTTCCTGATTTAAAGGTATATGTTCTGGATTGAGGTCCACATGATTTAAACTTCATTGGTCCAAGTAGATCAATTTCCAAGTTGAAAATGACAGACCTCCTGTTCCAGTCTTTCCCTTTCTTGCCATCTTTGTTGCTCTTCTAATAGTCTCTGAGCCTGTTGCCTTTGCTGCTCTTCAGCTATAGCAAGATCTCTAAGCCTCTGTTGCTCCTCAAATAGTTTCCTAGCCTGCCTCTCCTGCTCCTCAGCTATAGCAAGATCTCTAAGCCTCTGTTGCTCCTCTAATACTCTTTGAGCTTGTTGCCTTTCCTGCTCCTCAGCTATAGCAAGATTTCTAAGCTTTTGTTGCTCTTGTAACACTTTTTGTGCCTGTTGCCTTTCCTGCTCCTTAGCTCTAGCTATATTTCTGAGTCTCTGTTGCTCTTCTAATGCAGTGAGAAGATTTCCAGCATTAAGAACAGGTAAAGGTAGCTGCATGGAATTTTGTTTCCCAAGTGCAGAAGAAGAGAGAGATGGCACCATTTTAGGAACAGGATTTTGTAATGGAGCATTCCATCCCTCAGGCAAAACAGTTTCAGGAATAGCTACAGCTAGCTGAGCAGGCATTTTTCCAGGCTCCTGTGCAGGAGCAGGTAGAGGTGTCACTAGTCTAGGTCTCTGTCCAGGAAGAGGTAGTGATGGCACTGTTCCAGGCACAGGATTTTGTAAAGGAGTATTCCATCCTTCAGGCAAAACAGTTTCAGGAATAGCTATAGCTGGCAGAGCAGGAGCAGGTAGAGGTGTCAGTCTTCTAGTTCTCTGTGCAGGAAGAAGTAGTGGTGGCACCAATCTAGGCACAGGATTTTGTAATGGAGCATTCCATCCTTCAGGCAGATGGGTTTCAGGAATGACTATAGAAAATGGATCATCAACAGCAAGAGGCTGTCTAATAGGCCTTCCTGTAGAGCTAGAAGCACTGGCTATAGCTTCATTATTAACCCCAGGTCTCATCCCCCCAGTTCTCATGTTTTCTCCAGGTTCAAAGTAAAGTGGTGGTATAACCACAAGTATTGATCTGTTCTTCAGATCTTCTGCTTGCACGTCAATCATCAGAATCAGTCATTTGTAATTCTTGAAGTCTCCTATAATTTTTAGTTTGTCTCCTTTGGCTGTCAGGAGTAGTAGGTAGTTGATTTCCATTGGAAGGTTGCCTGAAATATCAATGTTTCAGCATTTATAGCCCAAAATCAATATAAATCATTTACATGATGTATATTCAATAGCTCAAGAATCACTAATAAACTGCCATCAATGTGTGTCAATGAATGTATAAGCCAATATACATACATTCTTTGTGTGGCCTTCCTTCCACAACTTTGGGACCATGGGAAGTTTGGTCATATTGTGTCAAGAAACACATGAGGCATGAAAAACAGTGTCCACTAAATTGTGTTCGGCCATTTCCAAATACACAGACCATGTGACACCCTGGAAATGGTGCCAAATGATAGGCTCAACATCATATAGTTGTCTTCTAACTTTTTCTTTTGATTTAAATGCATGAAATGAGACAAAATCACCCATGAAGACTTCACACTACTCTATAAGGAAATTTCTTTGTCATCGCTGAGTCAGCTTAGTCATGGCTGAGTCAGGTTAGTCAGAAATGCTGTAGCTAACTTTTGGTTGCCCCATTATTCTATTGGCAATCAAATTCTCATGTGTGTTGCCCCATTATATATAGAGATGAGCTATGTCCTATGCCTTTGGCACAGGTACATAGCTTGTTGAGGGCTCACCCCCAAACCCCAACTGCATCCCAGCCCCAACCTCACAAGCTCAGTTAGTGCCTTGTGTTCAAAACTCAAGGCTTAATTCCAGCCCCAACCTTGCAAGCTGAGTTAGGGCCTTGTGTCCAAAACTCAATGCTTAATCATAGCACCAACCTCACAAGCTCAGTTAGGGCCTTGTGTTCAAAACTTGATTCTTAATTTTCAAGACTCAAATTCATCAACTTAATGTTCTCTTATCATATAAGGAGGATATCAGATAGAAACTATATAAGGCCAATACTGCAATGTCCTAATTTCAAAATACAAAGTCTAGCTAAATACATTAGAAGAGGTTAGTAATAAGAAGTTAACATATTCCAAGATGTATACTTACATTTATCTATTTATCAATCATTACATTTGTCCATTTGTTCATCATCAGATACTAAAATTTATAAAGGTTATCAAAAATGAGTCTATTTAAAGTGAGACTTACATTTGCAAACCATTCAGGATTTCTTGATAGACTATATTTGATGTTGTCCTTGTTGTATTTTCTGGTGGCAAAATCACCTTGATACAATTTCCAGATGTACACCTAGACAGTGCCACATAAAGTTGTCCATGTGTAAACACAGGTGATCAAAGATCCAATCCAACTTGTTTGATTGATTGACCTTGGGATTTTTTGATAGTCATAGCAAAGGCCAATCAAACTGGGAATTGTTGTCTGCACAATGGAATAGGCAAATCTTCTTCAGAGGCATCAATGTTAATCCTTGGAATCATAACCACTGTTCCTCCAAACTTGGCATCTCCACTGATGATCTGGCATGTGAGAACCCTGGTGTTGATATGAGTAACAATCATTCTTGTCCCATTGCAAAGTCCTTGAGTTGTATCCAAATTCCTGAGGAGCATGACAGGAACACCAACCTTAAAGAGCCAGTCTAGCCAAAGGCAAACTACTGGCCCTCAAAGAGTTGAGATATTTCATGGAATATAGGTCATCAACATTTCCATCATCAGACTTGACAGAATCAGTACAGATTGTTTGCATGTCATTAGAGAAGGCATTGGGTCTTGGGTTGAAATGGGATCCAGACATACAGTTACACATGGAAAGTGCTAATCAACAAGTCAATGAGTCCTTGGGGTTAGCTCCTCTATGGCCCCCATTTGGTGGCCAATGATTGATCACAACTGTTCCACCAATGGCCCACTGATTATAGATTTGTTTTTCTTCTTCTTTTTACTTACAATTTTCTTTTCCAATCTACTTACAATTTTCCTATTCAATAGCAGCCCCATCATGTGTTATCACATGCAACCGCTACACTTACTATCTCTTACAGGTTTCCCCTTTTGCTACCTTACTTACCTATAAATACTACCTTGTCAGTAGCTAATCATCATCAAATGGTACCAGAGTCTAGTCCCTATTTCAGACTATGCTTCAGATCTCTTTTTGCTCTTGCTTTGCTACCAGCTGATCTGGGTTTCTCACTTGTTGCTAAGCTTAACAGTATCATTAAACTTAACACTTGTCACCTTTGTTAAGCACCATATGGGTGCCCTTGTTTTGCCTTTGTTCAGCACCATACAGGTGCCCTAGTCAAGCCTTTGTTAACACTAGCACCTACAAGCTAGCAACTCGTATATTCCTGTTAACTCCAACTTCACCTCTTAATGACCTTCTGAGTCTTAATTCACAGATCCCTCACCACTGCAATTCAGTAGCAATACTAACAGCCATACTGTTACTTCTTACTGTTCACTCCCACTTCCTTACCAACTTTGACCTCACATTATCCTAATCAGTTTCTGGGACTTTGCTTGACTCCCCTTGCACACATGTAATGCTATTACTTGCTAGTGTCACTGCCCCACCAATTCTGGACCCTCATATGCTGCTCCAACCCCAGCACACACCTACCCTGCACCTCCCACACACCTCTGGGGCCACCAACAACCTCACAATGCTGCACCGGCAACACCCACGGCCATCTCTGGATGGACCCCCAAGCATCACCAAACCCCAGCATCTTGGCTGACATGTCACTCCAAGGCTTCCCTGTCACCGGATACATCCAAAACCCTGGCATCCTAGCCATTGTGTAACATTCCTCCCACAAACTGTCAGGACATCACTAGGCCACCTGCTTCTGTGGCATTGACAGGTGCCACTACCATGCACGATGACCACCAACCTGCCCTATGCAAGGTAGCTGCAGCCCATGTCAACATGCTCCAACAACTGCTATGACTCCAGGGTCAAGAGCCTATCCCAGGACTTAGCCAAAGGATAATCAGATGCTATGGTCCTAGGCTGGAACCCTGCCCTAGGACTTAGCAGGAGGGTAATATATAAACCATAGGGTAGCATACAAGTCAGGTAGTTTTGATATTCACCATAGTTCACCATAGTCTTTGTTTCTGTTCTGGCCTAGTCTTGTGTCTCTATCTCTTTCTCATCAGCCAGTGGTTTAGCTCTGGAAGACACACTAAATTGCAGACCAGACCTCAACATCTTCTCCACCATGGCTTCTTACCTCCATGCAATGGTTTTATCCTCAGACACCCCCACAGCTTACCTCTCCTTGCAATCCTGACAGGCCCTCCTCATCAGTACCTCCCTTGATGCCTTACACACCCTCATTAACACCCTCATTGACAGCAGTGCCACCGACAACATGGCTTCTTACCTCTGTGCAATGGTTTTATCCCCAGACACCCCCACAGCTTACCTCTCCTTGCAATCCTAACAGGCCCTCCTCATCAGTACCTCCCTTGATGCCTCCCTCACCCTCATTAACACCCTTGTTGACAGCAGTGCCACCGACAATTTTGTCAACCCCTCCACCTTCACCAATGCCTACTCATCCCCATTCACCTCCGACTCTTCGATGGCAGTACCACATCCTCCAGAGCCATCACTCACTCTGTACAGCTACCCATCATGTTTACCAACAGCCAGTGGCAGGAAGTCCAGTTCCTCATAACCAAGCTTCATGCTGCTTCCCCCCTCATTCTGGGACTCCCCTGGTTTCGCACAACCAACCCCTGGATTGACTGGCAAAACCTCATGTTCCACTCCTGCCAGCAACCCGCACCTGCACTGGAACCCATCCTCCTTTGCCTTACCCCAGATGCAGATGCTCCAAAGCATCCTGCATACCCGCCAATGACACTCCACCAACTTTGCTTGATCTCTGCCCAATTCATTGTCATCAATGCCTGACTAGGCAGCCTTCCCAACATGCTACCCACCCTCATTGATAGCAGGGCCACCAGGATGTTTGTCAGCAAACGGTTATAGCTGCTCCCTAGCCTCCTCAGAAAACCCCTGGAACTCCAGCTCTTTGACAGGAATGTTGCCACCTCCGGCCCCATCACCCACTTCCACTCTGACACTCTTCACCTCAAAAATGGCCTCCAGTTCCCTGTGAATCTCCTGGTCACCTCCCTTCCAGAGTCAACCTCAATTGTCCTCAGACTATCCTGGCTATGCAATGTCAAGCCTAACATCAACTGGGAGGACCTCACAATGACCTTTTGCAGGGCCTGACGCCAGCCAGCCACCGCTATCCCTCTCAAACTTCACACCATGGAGGACACCAAAGCCCTCTGCAACCCTAAAAAGTGACTCCAAACTACCCCAGACTCCAACCCCATGCCCAACCCCTTCCTTTCCCCCCAATATCCCTCAAAATTGGTACAAAGGTCCCTCCTATCCCACTCAGGGCCCCAAAACATCCACTCCACCCACCTCCAGCAATGTGCCTGAGAAACCTCTTGGCCCTGCCAACCTGGACATCAAAATTATAGGCCAATCACAGTGCGTATACTGCACTCAGCCAGACCATTTTGCATGTGAGCGTAGAGTGTGGTGATGTTCATGTGGATACCGTGTTCTGTGCAGTACTTGATCCAGGCCTCGTTCACCCACTCCTTCCCTGCATCGATCCTGACCATTTTGAGCTTTTCCCCTGTTTGGCGTTCTGATTTGACGTGGTATGCAGTGAATGCCTTGAGAGTGGTTGTGGAGTCCTTGCAGGAGAGGAAGAAGCCTGACATCCTGGATGTAGCCCTGTCAATGGCAAGCATCATGTATGACGCTCCTCCCAGTGACATAACTGATGCAGGTCCCCAGAGATCAATGTGTATGCACTGGTTGGGAGTAACCTATGTTTTGACTTTGGCGTCATATGGACGAGCTGCATGTTTGCCATACACGCAGTCCTCACATACACCTTTTGCATCCATACTCCCCTTAACTGTGAGACCGTCAACCAGAGTTTTCCGTGCCATATTCTGAATGCTCGTGATACCAGCGTGACAGAAGCGACAATGCCATACTTTGATGCTAGCAGGTACATGTTTGGAGGATGCGGCCATGGCTTGGGTAGTTGCGTCTGTGGTGTTGTCGAGTGCGTTCAGCATATACATCCCTCTGGTGGCATGGCCAATGAGTACTTCTCAGCCGTTTGCATCCCAGAATACCGCCTTTCCACACGAGAAGGTGACTGTGAAACCAGCTTCATTGAACTTCCCTATTGAGATAAGGTTTGCCGCCAAATCAGGTGTGTGGAGTGCCTGTCTGAACACAAGTTCAAATGACCCATTCTTTGTTAAGACTGTTTTCTTGACTGTGCCTTGTCCAATGATGCGGAAAATGCCTCCAACTGGTGCAGACTGGCCGCTCCTTGGTGTCGCCAGTTCCTTGTACTCGCAGAAGACATTTTGATCAACAAAACAATGATCTGTAGCTCCTGAATCAGCATACGTCGGTATCTTCCCTCCAGCTAGCATTCCCTGTATGTCTGGGATAGGGGTGAGGTCGCATATGGAATCTGCTGATTGGGCTGCCAGAGCGTAGGTGAAGTGCGAAGTCTGGCATTTGCAAGATTTGTGGTTGGGGCTGTGCCTGTTGTGGCGGTGGCATTTTTAGCAGTGTTCAGGGTTGTGATTGCTTTCTCGCAGTTCCTGAAGCTCTGAGGGAATTGTCCCTCTTTACCTCCTCCAAGCCAATAGCCGTCCCCAATGAGGTGTCCTGAGCGCTTGCAGTTCAGGTTCATGCAGACAAGTTTCAATTTTGTGGGCTTTATGGTCGCCTGGAGAGCTGTGGTTGAGGTCCCAGTCATTGGTTTCTGTATCCTGAGGCGTTCCCAGTGGACGTTTAGTCCGGCAATAAGTGTAGCAGAAGTGGTTGCAGAGTAGAGGCTAGCAACTATTGTGTTCTATGACTCGGGTAACGAATTCATTAGTAAAAATAAAATAAAATAAAATAGGAATTGTACTTCAGGCTGTGGCATCTCCTCTAACAAATCTCAATCTATTCTCTTGCCTCTCTCTCTCTCTCTCTCTCTCTCTCTCTCTCTCTCTCATCTCGTCTCTCGTCTCTCGTCTCTCGTCTCTTGTCTCCATGCCTCATTCCCTCATTTCTCCATTCTGTTTCCCTTCTCCATTTCCTTACCTACTGTTCCATATCTCTTTCTCTCTCCATCCTGGTCCCCTAGCCAATCCATCCCCCACCCACTCCGTACCTACTCCTACTTCTTCCGAACCCACTCCCATCCCCTGATCTGTACCATCCCCCCTTGCTCCCTGTTCCCCCTTTGTCACTTCCCTACCCTACCCCCTGCACTTGTGCTCCTCTACCCGGAGCACTCTTGTCCTTGCGCGCGTCACTACTCGTACCCTGGAGCATCTGGACTTCGCCCCAGACCACTCGTAGCTTTACCGGAGCTTCTGCAAAGCCTCGGACCTGTGCTTAGCCTCCCGAGCTCACCTAGTAAGGACTCACCAGTGTAGCTGAGCCCCTGTCATCAGCGGGACCTGACATTCACCCTGACCAGGACAAAATCGATCGCATATGCGAATGGCATGTGCCTTGTAGTTATAGTGATGTCCAAATATTCATGGGACTAGTGAACTATATCGGCAACTGTCTGCCCGATATTACAGCATATACTGGACCCTTGATGTCCATTACGCAGAATGGAGCTCCATTTATATGGAGACCTATACACCAACGCTGTTTTGAGATGATCAAGAGGATCTGCTCAAAGACACCAGTCATTTGCCCCATAGATCCCAGATGTGATGAGCCGATTTGGCTCATCTGTGATGCCTCAAAGACCGGAGTTGTCGCAATGTATGGCCAGGGAAGTTCCTGGCAGAATTGCTGGCCAGCGGGGTTCATGTCAAGGAAGTTCACCTCGGCCCAACAGAATTATGCTGTCCATGAACTTGAAACGCTGGCAATACTTGAGGCACTCCTTAAGTGGGAAGACAAACTGATGGGATATAAGATCCACATCATTACGGACCATAAAGCACTTGAGTTCTTCAAGACTCAAGCAATGCTGTCCCCCCGGCAACGCCGGTGGATTGATTATATGTCTTGCTACAACTTTGACATCACATATGTCAAAGGCAAACTGAACAAGGTAGCTGACTGTCTCTCGAGATATTTTGAGAGTGATAGAGTTGGTGAACACCACAATATGCATGATTATGTCAATGCGGATATTTGTATCGATCCACAAGGCAATGATCTTCCATACCATTGCTACAAAGAGGTGAAAGAGCATGTGATCAATCTTTGTGCCATGCAAGCGAATGAACTGCGACGTAGTCAACAGCTGCAAGAGCGGCAAGAGGCCCGAGACATAGAAGCTGAGCAACTAGAACAGGCTCAGCCAAAGGAGGTGAAAATGCTGCATCATAGTGCAAAAGGGAGCAGCCGTGGACCGTATGGCCACGACATCACGCTCGCTGACGCGTTATTGCCTACAGGAGAGCATTGTAACCCTCCTGTACCTCAAACCGATGAGTACCTACAGAAGGTACTTAGGGGTTATGGCTGCAATGTGTTCTACACCAAAATCTGGCAGAATGCAGATGCCCACCCATGCTTCAGCGTGGATGAGACAGGATTAATATGAATAATGAATGTTTGAGGACGCGACGTGGTGTGTTTGCCATGCAACCGAACAATGATCACACAGATTGTTACTCAAGCACATGAGATTGTTGGTCATTTTGGAACCAACAAAACACTGGAATACCTGAGGCAATGGTACTGGTGGCCTCAAATGCATAAAGAAGTGATGCACTTCTGCCAGACCTGTGAAGCCTGCCAGCGGTTAAAGACCAGCAATAAGAAGCCAGCAGGGAAGTTGCATTCCCTACCTATTCCTACAAAACCATGGGACTCCATCAGAATGGACTTTGTTGGCCCATTCCCCGAGTCCAAAGGTTATAACTACCTTTGGGTGGTGATTTGCCAAATGACCAGTATGGTGCACTTGATACCAGTGCACACAACTATCACTGCGTCAGCATTATCCTGGATCTACTTGAAGGAGATTGTAAGGCTACATGACCTTCCAAGTTTGATCGTGAGCGATTGAGACGCAAAATTTATGTCTCACTGGTGGTGGGAACTTCACAAGCTCTTGGGAGCTAAACTGCTCATGTCCACCTCATTTCATCTGCAGACAGATGGACAGACAGAGCGAGCGAATAGGAGTATTGCCCAAATCTTTTGTACGGTGGTCTGACCAGACCAACATGACTGGGTAGATAGGATACCGCTGACGGAGTTTGCGATCAACGCGAGTGTGTCAGAAACCACGAAATACGCACCATTTGAGCTCAATGGAGGTTACATGCCCTCCATGCTGTGAGAACTCAGGTCAGACAAAGTCGTTCACAAAGAGGTGAAGGACTTTGCACAGCAAGCATTGGAGAATCTAGCCAGTGCACACGATGCTATCATTGCTGCATGTGTTATACAGGCACGACATGCAAATGATAGGTGGAGTGGTGAACTGGAACTAATGCCTGGGACGTTAGTATATCTGTCGACAGAGAATTTGAATCTTCCGAAAGGAAGGGCAAGAAAGCTATGCCCAAAATTCATTGGGCCGTACAGAGTCTTGGTCACGGAACCAAGCACATCGAACTATGTTCTGGAGCTGCCTGCAGCTCTGCAAGCACGTCGGATTGTGCCTAAGTTTCATGTGTCGTTACTTAGGCGATATAACATGAACAATGATGCTATGTTTCCTAATCGGGTGATGCCTGAGACATATGATTTTGGTGCCAGTGACAAACAGGAATGGTTCGTCGAGGATATTCTGGGCCATCGGTGGCAGGAGGGAACGCACCTTGAATTCGAGGTATGATGGAGTGCGGGTGATACAACATGGGAGTCATATCACACATGTGCCAAATTGGCAGCATTGGATTGATACTTGGAGCTGCAGGGTGTGAAGCACCCAAGTCAGCTTGCTAAGCGCTCGCATGCTTAGAGTGATGGCTGTGATAAGATGTAGGCCGGATCAGTCGGAGCTCAGATCAAAAGAGGATCTGATCCGGATTGGATCACGATTGGGTCAGATGGATAAGATGGATATTCATCCATCTGATGAGATAGTGTGGATTGTGATGTGGAGTTGATGGTCGGATCAGGTTATGTAACCTGATGATGGGAACTTTATTGTGTTTTTTTCCACCGACACATCGACATTTTTGGTACCATGTCATACCCTTACCAGCATACAACCGGTGAGCCGCAGCCTCAGAACCCACAAGGTTCTGGAGGAGGGGGGGATTTCCCCCAGCAAAACAATCAGCAACCTGTAATGATGCCGAGTGTGGTGTCATATCCGATGATGTCCCAGTTTGGGCAGAATTTGGACAACCTCTGCAATTTTACCCGCCGTTTTTCCAGATGCCATACTTTCCAGGACCAGCTGGTCCTGGACAGCAGATGGGAGGACAGGTGATGTGGGGGATGCCAATGCCAATGCAGCAGATGCAGACCCAGAGTGCAAGTACACTCCTTTTGGATGAGAAAGCACTAACTGCGCCACAGGTAGCACCCATGGATGTGGACGACAACGCGGGGCATCAGCAGCAAGGAAAGAGCGAGGTGATGCAACCTTGACAACAACAAGAGAGGATGCCGCCCCCGCAAGATGCATATAGAAGAGACTGGAGGCAATTGCCTCCAAGGAGTGTCGTGGCACAAGGAGGAGGAGTGCCTCGGGAAATGGTAGGGTGCAGGCGGGATGAGCCGGCATCAAGGGCACAAAATCGAGGTCAACCCCGACCTCGAACACCACCTCGACGAGCATTGCTGTCACCTTGTCATGCACCATCTCCATGGCGCTTATTGTATGCAGAGAAAGGAAAAGGAAAGGAGATCGGGAAACCTTTGGAGGTTCTGGACCCTCAGGCAGAGGCAGTGTGGAGATGACTCATATCTGCTGGCCAGTGAGTGCCGCCGGAGTCCACATTTCTGTTAGATCCTGTGGCCCAGGTGGTGATCACCGGCCTTCTCAACGAGATTGTTATGCTGCAACAGCGTAACAATAATACAATTAAAATGTTCACAAATGCAATGAAGAAGTGTCCGTCGTTGTTGGAGGAGCAGTCTGAGGCAAAACGCCTCAGAGCGCATAATGTGGTGCCGGAGGTTGGGTTGCGAGAAGCAGGAGGGTCAGAGGTGCAACAGGCACCTATGAGGCAAAAGGAAGCCGGAGAACTCACACCAACGCTGGCAAAGCTGCATGACAAGCTCATGGAGGTTGACGCTAGTTTACGAGGGTTGTCCTTGTCAACACATGCACCCTCCTGGCAGTCGGAGACAAAGTGGCAGGATGAGGTAGCGTTGTCAGCGGTTGAGTTCGGGGCAGATGTACCGCGAGGAGCAGACAGTGCAGTGATACAGTTTGGGCCAGTGGTGCAGTTTGAAGCACCACTGAGAGCATATGCGTCTGTGGTCCCAAGACAGGATACTAGAGCAAATGACAAAGTGGAAGGATGGCTCCTGACATTAGCTGCGCTTGGTTTGAATGCACCGAGCGATGGGAGTGATTACGGGGAGTCCTCAGACGAGACTCTCTCTGAAGGAGAGACCCCTGCTAAACGCCAAGTGCATTTAGACAAGAAACGCAAGAAGGAGGCTTGATGGAAGCACGAGGCTGCCCGTCAGGCAAAGGCAGATAAAGACCGGGAGGAGCAAGCCACAGGCTGTATTCCGGATGGCCTGGGGGTGTTCATCAGTGGGACGATTGTTGAGCGGTCAAACTGGTTTTATGGCAAAGCTCTCAACCGTCACTTTTATTACTCCCGACTCACGAATACAGTGTTTGTGAGTGATGAGGCTCTGGCGGCAAAGATGTGCAAGGAGGAGACAGGAGCGAGGTATTTCCATACCTCGAAAGAGATTGACCGCGTGGTGCCAAGGGGATTCCCGATTAATCCTCAGCAGTTGTGAAAGCTCTATGAGCTTTCACAGAACAAATTCAAATCAGTGTCACTGCGCACTGAAGCCTACTACCTGTTGCGTGAATTTCAGCGCATCAGTATTAACTTCTATACCACGGTGTGGGATAGGACGATGGCTCTGGTGTGTACACCAGAGTACGAACACATTTTGCCTCCCCTTGACCTTTCTTCCCATCACATGAACATTGTGGTTATGCCGACCCCAGAAGGGTACTTGCAGTGGAAAGACCAAGCTGGACGACCGTTTTTCATGCTCACAGGATTTGATTCTGAAGGTGTACATTTCACCTTCGATCTGGACAAACTGGCGCAGCATGTACTTTACTTCTGCCGACCAGGGATGATGAATTTGGTGTATGGTATTGCAGTGGATCGCGCTTATCGCATCCACTGGCGTACACTGCTGGGACATGCCCTTACACAAGGACTGTCCCCTGCAGGACGAGCTTGAGGACAATTTGCAAGGCTGCTGGCCTTGATCCTTGCTTGGCCTGGGCTATATCGCGGTGTGGTTTACCTCAAAGGCCATTTCCTTGTGGCAAATGCATCAATTGACCAATTCTGTGAGGTCAACAATGAACGTCATTGTTGACTGGACATCTATGGAGAACCCGTGGCCATTCAACAATGGGACGACTGGCGTGTGCCCAGTGATGATGATATGATTCGTCTTCACGCACTACTAGGTCACAAATTGGCTCAAGGTCATGAATACCTTGAGAGCGGACTTTACTATCCCATGGGGATGAATCCCAACCATCGAGATTTGTGGCAACGCCGGTCTTGACATGGACCATATCCCCCATCTCCAGCTCACACTGCTGCATTGGTTCAGGCTCCTACAGCCTCAACATCGTTGGGTCCCATCGCTTCATCATCGTCGGTTAGCATCAACACAGAGATGAGGATCGATATGGCCAGCAAGTTGTTGTGTCCACCATCTGTGTAAACATCGTAGGCGGCTCATCTTCTTTTCAATTTAAACTGTCGGTTGACGTCGGCACTGTATCTTTTGACAGATAAATGGACATTTTCGAGCCGTGGAGGACTTGAGTACCTCCACATTGGACTACATATTGACCTGGACAAGTTGTTGTCCCTAGTTAGAGACTGCTTACCAGTCTCAAAGGGGGGCATGTAACATATTGCGTATTACTGCATAATTAATATTATATTGATTATTATTATTATTTATATACTTACTGGCTGCCTTACCTAAGGCAGCCAATTTTACTGTCATACGTAGTACTAGAATCACACCAATCTAGTTCTGTCGTGTGATTGTAAGGCTAAGCTTATACTTGACTTTGTTTCAAAGATTCGGGACCAGAACACTCACGCATTGCCTTGCCCTGCCCTGCGGCCACCTCCCACAAAGCCCAATCCTGCCTCCGGGTCGCCGCCTCTCTCTCAGCCCAAAGGGCGCCCACCTCCGCAGTCTGCCTCCCCAGCGCCTCAGGCTGGAATGATGAGATTGCGGGGTGTGCTTGGGAAGTGGCCGCGGTGTCCTTGAGCTGTCAAATGTGCACCTGAAGGCCCCACACCTCCCTTGCCCAGGCATTCACCACCCCCATGGCAGACTCCAGCTCCTGCCGCATTGCATCCCGCTCCTCCTGTGCCCTCTGCGACTCCACCCGCAGCTCCTCCGACTCCATACTCGTCCGGTTTTCCAGCTCCCGCCTCACCTTGTCGCGCTCCCTCCGGACCTCCTGCAGCTCCGCATCCCTCTGGGAGATCTCCCCCATCAGAGCCTGCACCCATGTCCGGACCTCAGAACCGCCATCATCCAGGCCAAGACCCACTCCACACCCCACCCCTGCTCCTCCGCCACACATGTCGCCCTCCAGAGCCGCGACACAGAGCACCTCTCATGGCGGGCCCAACAAGCCTTGCACATGGAGAAGTTGCGCTGCGACCCTGCCTCTGGAGGGGCAAACTTGCAGGGTTCCCCCTGACGAGCACAGAGGACACACTGAAAAAATCCCAGAATCAGCCCCAGAATCACACAGAAAAGGAAGGGCCACCTATGAGACCATGCTCCTGGCACCAGGCAAGGGTCGGGGGGCTCCAAGCCCAGGACAATGCCTCCGCCACCTGCTCTGACATTGCCACCTCTTGAGGGACCCGGTGACCCAGGGACAACTCTGCAGCGCCGGGCGCCGGGCGCGGCACCATCACCCCCAGGTGGGGCGGGGCCTGTGATGGGCCCACCCCCGGAGTTTGCATTGACACCTCTATGCCTGGGTTAGTACTAGACACGGAAGGAGCGCCCCCACTCACATTGGCAAAGCATTGCTGATAGTGCACGTGCATCCTGGCATCGGTCAAAAGCTGCCTGACATGCCTCGTATAGTTCCCAGGATGCCACACAATTGTCATCGGAGGACGGGGGAGTAGGGGGACCAGAGGAGGAACTAGGTGAAGACATGGTAGGACGGAGAACCAACTGCGGTGAGCCCTTCCTTTTATCCCCCCCAGAGCACCTTCTGGACGGCTGCCGTATGTCTTCGACTTCAATTCCTTCTGTGCCAGCACTAGCTTTGGGTTTGAATTCCCATGACACCGCCACTGCAGCCCCTGTCTCGAAGGGTCTCGATGCTGAAGGGGGGGTAATGTCACAACCCCACCACCTCTGGACTCCCCTACGCTGCCCCAGCCCCACCACACACCCTCCCTGCACCCCCCGCACTCCTCTGGGACTGCCAACAACCTCTCACTGCTGCACCAGCAATACCCATGGCCATCTCCAAACAGATCCCTGGCCATCACCAAACCCGCATCTCAGCCGACACATCACCCCGAGGCTTCCCTGTCACCAGACACATCCGGACCCCCAGCATCCTGGCCATCACATAACGTTCTGCAACATTCCTCCCATGAACCGTCGGCATGTCACCAGGCCACCTGCTTCTGTGGTGCCAAGGGGCGCCACCACCATGCACCACAACCAACAACCCGCCAACAACCTGCCCGATGCAAGACCACCGTAGCCCGTGCCAGCACGCCCTGACAGCTATCACAACCCTGGGGCTGGGAGCCAGTCCCAGGACTTAGCTGGAGGAATCAGATGCCACAGTCCCAGGCTAGAACCCCACCCGGGACTTAGCAGAAGGGTAGTACATAAACCCTAGGATAGCATACAAGTAGAGTAGTCTTGATATTAACCGTAGTTCTCCGTATTTCTGTGTCTCTGTCTCTGTCTCTGTCTCTATCTCAATCTCAATCTATTCTCTTGCCTCTCTCTCTCTCTCTCTCTCTCTCTCTCTCTCTCTCTCTCTCTCTCTCTCTCTCTCTTGTCTTGTCTCTCGTCTCTGTGCCTCGTTTCCGTTGTAGTACTTGGGTAAAGCAAGATACTGTAGCTCTGGGGCTTGGTAGTAAATCACACTAAACTGTTCTAGTGCGACGAGTTTTTGTATTTAAATTTATATAAGTAGTTTCCTGACTATAAGTCTGAAAACTAAGGTAGAGGTTTCTCAATGAAATCCAGCCTAAGTGATTCACTCCCTGGAAACCACCAAGCCTTTATCCACTAATTGCCTGTCAATTCTAACCTATTTCTACTCTATTTATACTGTTCTAATGGGTGCACAGACCATCTTTCCATGTGACTTGAGAATTCTATAAGTAGATTACTATATCCCTTTTCCATTGAATTCCCTTGAAACATTGCCTATTTTCCGTCCATCCGCCATTTTCCGTTACCGATAAGTTGATTGATAACCCTTTCCTGCATAGAACATGATAGACTCCTGAGGAATTTCCGGAGTTTCACTGTTTCCATGAAACATTCATGTTCTGAGGAGGGAACAATAACATCGGTCCCTCCTGCTGCCTCAAGACCTAATATTCTGTCCCTTCCACCTATTCCTTCATATTCCATGACTTCTGATGCTTCTGGGGCTTGCCTGACAAGTCCTAGAGTCACCATATTCCGGAGTTCTTCTACTTCCAGGAAAACATTCATGTTTCTTGGAAGGACATGAATGTACTTGTTCCAGCTGTTTGAAACATACTAGGAACATATTCATCCGATACCCTTCTTCCTAACATTCATATTTCCATGTAGTCCAATGTCCTGACTTTTCCTGAGCCAGCCCTTTTCCTTCTGTCCTCTAGAGTATCTGATAGTTCACCTTGTTCTGACATACCAAATACTCTCCTGAACTCAGAGCTTTCCCCAGCTCTTCCTAAGTCTTCCTACTTTGTTCCCTATGTTTCCTGATCTTCCTTCGATCATTATTGATCCATCCCATTCATTCCGGTGGCAACCACATTTCCTCTTTTGATCATCTTTCCTTATGGGTCTTTCCCCTAGTCAGAATTATTCCTAAAATTCTTTCTCCTTGTTCCGGACTATTCCCTCTTATTCCTATGGTTCCCCTCTTTCCTTCTTTGCCTATTTTCGATGATTTGATATTCCGGACCTTCCTATCTTTTTATTCCATGGAGTAAGATGTCAGATTCTTTGATTATCTCTTGATTAGAGATATCTGGCAGAGATCTGCTATGTCCACCATTCCAGCAATAATAATCGTAATGACCAGCCACTAACAACACCGACCAGTATTGACCATTCCCTTAACAACCAAGCCAACCTTCGACAATCCAGCCCGCTCTATGGCCCCCGACCAGCGGCCATCAATCAATTGTAACCGCGTTACTGATGACCCAACAATTGTAAACTTATTTTCATTAACATTATTCTCTTACAATTTTCACTCTTGATCTACTTACAATTTTCTCATATTACTTACAATTTTCCTATTCAATAGCGGCTCCCAACATGCATTATCACATGCGACCGCTATGCTTACTATCTCTTACTGGTTTCCCCTTTCATCGTCTTACCTACCTATAAATACTGCCCTGTCATTAGCTAAACATCATCGAATTGTACCAGAGTCTAGTCCCTGTTTCAGACTACACTTAAGATCTCGTTCATGCTCTTGTTTCCTTAATGGCTGATTTGGGTTTACCCAGTCCAGTCTCCTTCGGTTTCCATGCTCAGCTTAATGGTATCGTTAAACTTAGCACTTGTCGTCTTCGTTACGCGCCATACAGGCGCCCTCACCTCGTCTTTGTCAAGCACCATACGGGTGCCCTTGTCTTGCCTTCATTAATGCTAGCGCTTATGGCTAGCAACTTGTATATTTCCGTTAACTCCTCCTATATTCCTTAACGACCTTTTGGGTCTTTACAGATTTCCCACCTCGCGACGATTTAGTACAGACACTAGCGGCCGCACTGTTATCTCTTACCAGTCTCTCACACACTTCCTTACCAACTACGACTCCACATCTCCTTACCAGGTTTCTGGGACTTTGCTTGACTCCTCTCACACACATGTAACGCTACTACTTGCTAGCTATCCCTATCTAGCTGGTCTTGTTGGTTGTTTCCTGCACGGCAGCTAGGCGGCAAGTCAGCGCATCATTTTGGAGCCCACTGCAAGGGGTTCTATAGCAAAATTCCACCGGAAACTTGCCTCCAGGCCAAAACCTGCTTATGTCTCATTACCAAAGCTTCGCTCCCCATTATCCCTTTTGACATTCCCCCACCTTTGCCGTTAACACCCTTATCGACTCTGCCTCGTAACCTTGAAGAGGAACTCGCTACCGCTAGGGAACTTCTCGACATTACCAAACTCTTAGCGAACTTCCCAGGCCATCACATTGACAACTTCCTTGACGCACCACTACCACTGCTATCCCCAGACCCCTATTCCCCAGTTCAATCCTCTATGCACTTACCGACACCTGTCAACCCTACCACCATGGGTGACACCCATCTTACCCACCATATGCCACCCTGCAATGACTCTACCGCACACAAGTGGGACAAGAGTTGCTCTCGAGAGTTTTCCCAGTATTTCTGTGAGCTCGAATATCTCTTAGCAGACTGCGCCGTTAACGACGATAACCAGAAAAAGGAATATGCCGCTCAGTATGTATTGTATGATACCGCAGAGACCTGGCTTGGATTGCCAGAGTTTAGCGACCATACCTACGCTGAGTGGAAGATAGCGGTCTTTCATTTTTATCCTGGCGCTGAGGAATCCGCCCATTACACTCTTCAGGATCTCAAGTGACTTGTTAACCAGACCTTCTCTGCCGGTATCACTACTCTAGGACACTTCTTGGATTACTACAGGGACTTCCAGCGCCTGGCACGTTGGCTTCTGGCTAAAGGCAAGATCTACTGAAATGAGGAGCGCCGTTTATTCCAGCCAGGCATCCCGACTTTGGTATGGTCCAAACTCGTCCGCCATTAGGGTTAGGGCTAACCCCTAACCCCACCCTTCCCGATCATCACCCGGAGGACCCCTATGAGGTAGATCAAGTCTTTGAAGCTGCCAAATGGGTTCTAAAGGGTACCGACACCGCCATGACTTCGAAGAAACCGACAACCGCTAATGCTAAGACCCCTGCCGTTAACACCGCCGCCCCCGTACCAACCACCATCATTAAAAAGGAACCTCTCAACATTGCTGCTGCCGCTATTGTTAATGCTCTCGCACACATGGAGGAAAAGATGGCTGCATTAACTGCCGGTAACAGCTCTCAGTCCCGTGCCTCTCAACCTCCCAGCAACAGCTGCCACTTCTGTGACAAAACTGGTCACATGATGGTACGTGGCAATTGTGTTAAGCTGGAAAGCTTCATCAGTCAAGGCAAGATCCATCGGAACCACAAAGGCAAGGTTGTCTTACCATCTGGCGCTATTGTCACGACCCCGCCATCCCCGGACCCCCATACGCTGCCCCGGCACCAACACACATCTTCCCCGCACCCCTTGCACACCTCCGGGACCGCCAACAACCTCCAAACGCTGCACCGGCAACACCCGCGGCCATCTCCGAGCAAACCCCCAGCCATCACCGAACTCTGGCATCTCGGCCGACACGTCACCCCAAGGCTTCCCTGTCACTGGACACACCCGGACCCCCGGCATCCCGGCCATCACATAATGTTCCGCAACATTCCTCCCGCAAACCGTCAGCACATCACAATGCCACCTGCTTCTGTGGCGCCGAGGGGCGCCACCATCGCGCAGCATGACCGCCGACCCGCCCGACACAAGCCCGCCGTAACCCGCGCCAGCACGCCCTGACCACTGTCACGACCCCGGGACTGGGAGCCAGTCCAGGGACTTAGCCGGAGGAATCAGATGTCCTGGTCCCGGCTAGAATCCTACCCGGGACTTAGCGGAAGGGTAGTACATAAACCTTAGGATAGCATACGAGGAAGGTAGTCTTGATATTAACCGTAGTTCTCCGTATTTCCGTGTCTCTGTCTCTGCCTCTGTCTCTATCTCAATCTCAATCTATTCTCTTGCTTCTCTCTCTCTCTGGTTTCATCTCTCGTCTCTCGTCTCTCGTCTCCGTGCCTCGTTCCGTTCCGTGACTCATTTCTCCTTTCCGTTTTCTCTCTCCGTTTCCTTACCCGTCTCTCCTGCTCCCGTGCTTCCTCACCCAGAGCACTTTCTACTTCACGCACGTTACTACTCGTACCCCGGAGCGTCCGGACTTCCCCCGGACCACTTGTAGCTGTACCCGGAGCTTCTGCGAAGCCCCGGACCGTACTTAGCCTCCCGAGCTCGCCTAGTAAGGACTTGCCAGTGTAGCTGAGCCCCCGTTGTCAGCGGGACCTGACAGCTATGATCCCCAATTATGTTGGCAAATGGCTCTACATGGAATGCATCGACAAATGGCACAGGCGTAATCCCAACCAGATTCTTACCAGCCACCTTTCTGCTAACGCTAACCCCAATGCGGAACAGCTCCAAGGCATGTCTCAGACGTTTATCCACAAAGTCTTGCAACCGGAACCTGCTAGCCCAGGAATGTTATCCAGGGAAGAACATGTCGCTGCCTTAGAACGGGAACTTTATGCTCTACATTGCCCCACGGAAGTCTTTGACAGTATCGAGATCCCTCATGCTAAGGGATATCGACCGGTACCCTCTAAAACCGCTAACGACTCCGCCGCTACCAGTTCTCCTGCCATTCCCACCAGCTCTTCTGCCAGTCCTCCTGCTGCCAACAAACGCTCAGTCCCTGCTAGTTCCCCTGTCACTAACGAACGTCCTGCATCTGCCTCCGCTACCAGTACTGCTAAAGCCCCTGAGCTGCCAGTTGTTAACCACATTCCCACGGTCAACCCCCCAGTTCACCCTTACTCCGGTATCTCATCTTGCTATCAGCCCCCAACCAACTGAAACTTTGGCGCTCCTGACAAATGCCCTGATGCTGCTTACTGGAGTATGGCCCCCATCTACAATATCGAACAGTCCAAGCAGGTATTTGACCGGGTTCTTCAGACCAAGCTTACCATCTCTGTTGGCAAACTTTGTTCTCTCTCTAATGACCTCTGGAATCAGTTCAGAAATGCCGTTATGCCTAAACGAACCGCGCCTCCTAATGTCACCGCCTTCCAAGAATCCGCCGATATCGTTGATGACGCTCTGCCCTTCTTTTCCCTAAATGACACTCGAGCTACCAACACTCCTCTTACCAATGCCGCTAGAGCCCAAGTCACTTTGATAGACCCGGTGGAAGCATATATCAGATCGCTACTGCCTGGTGAGGAGCTGGTTATGTTAATGGTCACTCAGGAATCACAGGCAATCCGGTCTATCATGCTCTTGGTTGATAATCACAAGGAAATTGAATGTATAGCGGATAGCAGCTCCCAGATCATCTCTATGTCTGCGGAAGTTGCTAACTATCTTGGCATCTCCTACAACTCCAGCATCATTCTGAACATGCAGAGCACTAATGGTACAATGGACAAATCCCTCGGTCTAGCTCGTAATGTCCCTTGCACTGTTGGCGGTATCACCCTGTACCTTCAGATCCACGTCCTACACTCCCCCGCTTATGATATCCTGCTCAGTTGCCCCTTCAATGTCCTTACTGAGAGTACCGTCGATACCCTTAGCAAAACAGAGACTACAATAACGATAACAGACCCCAATACTGGACTTTGTCGTACTATCCCTACGTTTACCCGTGGTCAGTACAAGCAATAGAAGGTTCAGCCCAAGTATAGTGCCGGACCGCCCCATTGCTTTCGGCACCACTCTCATGGTCAGCGACTCTGAGGAAGACTTAGTGGTCCTCCTCGACTACAACTACCAAAAGCACTCCATTATAGTGCAATTGCATACCCTGCTCGATCCTGAAATACTAGAAAAACCAAAAACAGTTTCCGACAATCTATCTCTTGCTTATTTATATGCGACCGCTAGCAACCTTACCAAGACTGTTATCCCGCCGCATTCTTATTTTGTTTCCACTAGTCTCTCTGATCCCTTGATTCTTGGCCAAGCATCTGGAATGCTCAATACCATCTCAGCCCCTGTTTACGTTAATGTCCCCTTCCCAGCCATTTACGCTGCCGCCAAGCCAAAATGCAAAGGAGTCCAAGTCAAGAAGAAATAAAAGCCAGTCACGTTGAAGACCAAGCCCATTGCTAGCCATGTTAGCAAAGACTTCTGAATCGAACGACACATCCTTGGCGACCCCTTAGCAAACATACCCAAGCTCAATCCTAATCCCCTTCCTTTCTTACCGACCCCTCGTTTTACTGAAGACTGCAAAGCAACTTTCATTAAGGAACATGATACCGGCTTTCTTACCCAAGATGAGCTTAATGTACTTGTGGACCTTGTCGCTAAGCAACAAAACACATTCACTTGGGAAGACTCCGAAAGAGGCAGCCTTTGACCCGACTTCTTCCCTCCTGTTTGCATACCAACCATCCCTCACATCCCTTGGGTTCAGCACAACCGACCAATACTGCCAGGCCTCGAAAAAGAGATCTGCAAGATCATACGTAGCAAGATCCAAGCAGGCGTTTACAAACCTTTGAACTCCGCTTACCGGTCCCGCTGGTTTTGTGTCTTGAAGAAAAACGGTAAACTTTGCCTTGTCCACAGCCTCGAGCCATTAAACCAAGTCACGATCTGCCATTCTGGAGTTCCCCCTTTCCCCAACCACGTTGCCAAATCCTTCACTGGCCGCATTTGCAGCGCTACCCTCGACCTCTATGTTGGCTACAATGAATGCGTTATTGATCCCGCTTCCCACGACTTAACAACTTTCCAGACACCTTTTGGCACTCTCCATTTAGTAACGCTCCCGATGGGATGGACTAACGCTGTACCCATCTTCCACGATGACGTCACCCACATCCTCCAGCCCAAAATCCCCCATAACGCCCTCAGTTTCATCAACGACGTTGGCATTAAAGGCCCAAAGGACTGGAAACTTGTTAACAGCACACCCGCTAAGCATCCCGACAACCCCAACATTTGCCTAGCGCTTTGGGAGTTCTTTGAACTCCTGAACCGTGTCCTTCGGTGGATGAAGTACTGCAGTGGTACTTTCTCCGGTCATAAGCTTGTCCTTTGCATGCCTACCTTCAAGATCCTTGGCCACGTTTGCACTCCTAGCAGCCGAGTTCCTGACAAAAACCGTTTAGCGCTATTGGACCGTTGGGGCCCTTGCCAGTTGTTAACCAAAGTCCACGCCTTCCTAGGTACCGTCTGAGTCCTCTGGATGTTTGTTAAGAACTTTGCCCATCGTGCTCATCACCTAACAAAGCTCACCCGTACTGGACTGGAGTTCCCTTTGAATTGGGATGCAATCGGCTTAACGCCCAGAAAGACCTCGTCAAGGCCTTACACGACACTAAACCCCTCGTTCCTATCGACTACAAATTCAATGATCCCATGATCTTAGCGGTCGACACTTCCTACATAGCTGTCGGTTTCTACCTTTGCCAGTGCACTACCAACAATTGCAAACAACGTCGCTATAACCACTTTGGCTCCATTACCCTTAACGAACAAGAAGCTTGCTTCAGTCAGCCTAAGCTCGAGCTTTATGGTTTGTACTGAGCCTTGCAGGCGCTACGCATGTACCTCCTAGGCATTAGAAACCTTATCATCGAAGTCGACGCTCGCTACATCAAAGGTATGCTGCAGAACCCTGACATTCAGCCCTCTGCTAGCATGAACCGCTGGATCATGGCCATCCTTATCTTCCACTTCGAGCTTGTACACGTTAAAGGGACCTTCCATGGACCAGACGGCCTTTCACAACAACCATTACAGCCTACCAACCCTCCCCCAGACGATACTGACAACAACATCTTCAAAGATTGGGTCGATTGTATGCACGGATTCATGCACCAAGTTCAGTTACTGACCGCTCTCGCCCGTTCTGCCTCTACCATCCCGCATTTACCCCCATTTGCCCATTACTGCCCGACTCTAGTGACATTCGTTAATGGCACCATTCCCCTTACCAAAGTCTTGACTCCACCCATTACCAACCCCCTTTCTTATGACAACGTCCCTCACTCCCCAAAGGCCCTTGCTGGCGATAAAAGAGTTCGACTTGTTAAGCAGTGGCTT
This sequence comes from Termitomyces sp. MG145, assembly GCA_003313055.1. Taxonomy (NCBI): domain Eukaryota; kingdom Fungi; phylum Basidiomycota; class Agaricomycetes; order Agaricales; family Lyophyllaceae; genus Termitomyces; species Termitomyces sp. MG145. The sequence continues at coordinate 5,025 of QGOB01000528.1, read as the reverse complement.
GCCAACTTCAAGCAACCGCCGGGCCTTAATGACAAGGCTCTCGCTACATTCCTTCGCTATGCTAGCGGCTTCTTCCTCGCTAACGGCAAGCTTTGGCGACGCAATCGTAACGGTGAGCACAAGCTCTTCATACCGACCAACTTGTGACTTCGCATCCTACATGCTATGCACGACAACCTTGGACATTGCAGTCTGTTCGCTATGAGAGCCGCCCTGCTGGAGCACTTTTGGTGGCCACAGGTAGCGGCCAATATTGTTTGGTATATCTGCTCATGCCACATTTGCCAAGTCCACCAAATGACCAAAGTCCTGATACTGCCTACCATCGCTACTCCTGCCGCTCTCTTCAGCAAAATCTATATCAACACCATGTTCATGCTGCCTTCAAACAAGTTCAAATATATCATCCAAGGACGCTGTTTGCTAATCCACTATCCCAAATTCCGCATGCTTGCTCGCAAAAATACCGACACTATTGCTAAGTGGCTCTTTGAAGACATCATCTGCTGTTGGGGTGCCCTTAACAAAATCGTTACCAATAACGGTCCCCCCATCATCAAAGCCGTCGCTTACCTTGCCAAGAAGTACCACATTAATCACATTCGCATATCCGGTTACAACAAATGTGCTAACGGTATTGCTGAACAACCTCACTTTGACGTTAGACAAGCCCTCTTCAAATCCGTTAACAGAGACCAGTCCAAGTGGAGCTCAGCCGCTTACTCCGTCCTCTGGTCAGAACGCATCACCGTCCACCACCACATGGGTTGCTCCCCTTACTACGCCGCTACCGGTACACATCCCCTATTCCCCGCCAACATCATAGAAGCGACCTACCTCCAGCCCCCTCCCGATTCCTTGTTAACGACTACTGACCTCATCACCTGACGTGCTATCGACCTCCAACACCAACAAGCCGATCTCGACCGTTTACATGACACAGTCCTTACTGCCCGTCGGCTAGCGGCTCTCTGTTTTGAACAAGAACATGCCACTACGATATGAGACTACGACTTCAAGCAAGGAGACCTAGTATTGATGAGGAATACGTGCATTGAAGTCACCCATAACAAGAAAATGCGACCTCAATACTTAGGACCACTAGTGGTAATATCACAAAACCGTGGAGGCGCTTACATTCTCCGCAAACTAGATGGATCCGTACTCCACCAACCAGTAGCCGCCTTTCGCCTAGTCCCCCATTTTGCCTGCAAACACATCCCTCTCCCTACCGACGCCTTCAACATTGATACCAACCGTTTAAGAATGTTAGAAGAAACCAACCTACTTGATGATGAAGAACCCATTAATCCCGACAACTCATTGGACATTACTGCCGAAGAAGACTAGAAAACACCATTAACACCTATCCACCCCACTCACCATTAAAATCACCAAAACCTTAATGGCTTTCGATAAGCCCTTGTTTCTATTGTTCCATTTCCCTTTCCATTTTTACTTACTCTTTTTTCTATTCATCATAGACTTTCCTTCTACATACGCTTTCCAACATACACGCCCACTGTTAAGCCCTTTACTTTTATTCTTTCTAATTTGCCACCACCGCTCCCCATTTGCCTTTCTTTAAGATGCAGTTGTTAAGCGATGTTGCACAAGTGCCATGATGATCTACTGAGTGTTTATCTTTTTAACTCGTTTATCTTTTTTCAAACCGTTTATTCCCCTTTGCTTCAATCTTTTGCTATTTGTTTCACCTTTTTCAGACCACTATCTTACCGGTCAATCCAGACTCCAAGAAATTGTTTATTTAAAAAGACCCCTTAAGGGGGTCAGTCTTTGACAAAGATAACAAAAACTAAAGAAATATTTTTTTAGGGCGCAGCAGGGGGAAGGTCATCGTCTGATGGAAGCTCTCCATCCCCCAATTTCCCCCAGAACTCCTCTGTCACCCCCGCCTCTGCCTGCCATGCAATGAAGGCGTCACAGTTGTCTTGATAGCGCATCAGTGTGCTTTGTGCCCTTGCCAACAGCCGGTAGCAAACCTGTGCCGCTCGCAAGTTGTCCTCTGCTGCCTGCATCTCTCTCCCCATCAGCTGCCCAACCTCTGCCACCCTCACCCAATACTGCTCCAAGTCCACTCTAGGGTTGAATGGGAACGGGACCAGTAGGTCCTCCCCCAGCCACTCGATCTCCTCCTCCTCGACAGTCGGTCGAGGGGGAGCCCCGAACCTCTCCACCTAGCAAATTTTGTTAGCATTACCAACCTACCGTTAGCAAAGAAAACTCACCAAGTCCCTCGCCTCCGCTTGGCCTGTCTCATCCCCCATTTTCACCTCCAGTGTCTCCAGTTCTACCGGCCTTTTGACAGGAAAACATGACCGTTAGCAGCAGTACAAAACAAGAGCAAGTACTTACCGGCTCCCACTAGGCCCAGCTACCGGCTCCACCTCAGCCCAAGCTCTGCTTGATAGCTGTGGCCACCGCTTCCCTCTCCTTGGGGGGGGAAGGGGGGGTCACCTCTCAAACCCCCTCGCCCACGCCATCCTTGTCGGACTCCACCCGACGCCGTTTAGAACCCTTTGCTGGCATTGGGGCCTCGTCCTCACTTGACTCTACCACCAAACGACTCCTTACCACTCCCTTTCCCTTAACAGCGCCCTCCGTTACCATCCCCTCCTGACTTGTTGGCAGGAGGAGCGTTGCCTCCTTAATGGCGGGCTCCTCACCGCCGGCTGCTATCTCCTGCTGCTCTTCCAGGTACTTTCTAGCTGCCCATACCAAAGCGGCCTCCTCTGCCTTCTTCCCCTTGTGACCCCTGTGGTGACCTTGTAACGACCTCCCCCATACCGAACAACCTTTGCTAACCTCGTTACAGCGGTAGCAAGGTAAGTTGCTGGTTGGGTACCAGCAGCGCTCCGGGTCATTAAGGGCCCAGCAGCCATCACACTACTGACAGAGCCGTTTAGTTGAAAAGACAATCGAAAGGAACAAAAGCACTTACTGCTCCCACCCTCTCGCGAAACGTGGTCCTAGTGGCTGGCGCTGCTAGCTTCCTCTCCTTGCGCCCAACTTGTTCCCCCATGCTGGCCCCTGTATCCAGAACTGTCGAGGGCAAGTGCTGTCAGGTCCCGCTGATGACAGGGGCTCAGCTACACTGGCGAGTCCTTACTAGGCAAGCTCGGGAGGCTAAGTACGGGTCCGGGGCTTCACGGAAGCTCCGGGTACAGCTCCAAGTGGTCCGGGGGAAGTCCGGACGCTCCAGGGTATGAGTAGTGCCGCGTGCAAAGTAGAAAGTGCTCCGGGTAGGGGAGCACGGGAGCAGGGGGTTGGATAGGGGCGTAACGAAGGGGGAGGTGGGTAGCAAAGGGGAGTGGTACGGATCGGGGTGGGAGTAGGTTCGGAACAGGGGGAGTAGGTATGGAATGGGCGGGGTGGGTTGGTTAGGGGACCAGGGTGAAGAGAGAAAGAGATACGGATGATAGGTAAAGAAACAGAGGAGAGAAACAGAAAGGAGAAATGAGTCACAGAACGGAACAAGGCACGGAGACAAGAGACTGGAGACAAGAGAGAGAGACGAGACGAGCAAGAGAGAGGCACGAGAATGGATTGAAATTGAGATAGAGACAGAGGCAGAGACAGAGACACGGAAATACGGAGAACTACGGTTAATATCAAGACTACTTCACTTGTATGCTATCCTATGGTTTATGTACTACCCTTCCGCTAAGTCCCGGATAGGATTCTAGCCGGGACCGAGGCACCTGATTTCTCCGGCTAAGTCCCGGGACTGGCTCCCAGCCCCGGGGTCATGGTAGTGGTTGGGGCATGCTGACGCGGGTTACGGCGGGTTTGTGTCGGGCGGGTCGGCGGTCATGGTGCGTGGTGGTGGCGCCCCTCAGCGCCACAGAAGCAAGTGGCATTGTGACGTGCTGACGGTTCGCAAGAGGAATGTTGTGGAACGTTAAATGATGGCCAGGATGCCGGGGGTCCAGATGTGTCCGGTGACAGGGAAGCCTTGGGGTGACATGTCGGCCGAGATGCCGGGGTTTGGTGATGGCCAGGGATCTGTTTGGAGATGGCCGCGGGTGTTGCCGGTGCAGCGTTGGGAGGTTGTTGGCAGTTCTGGAGGCGTGCAAGGGGTGCGGGGGAGGTGTTTGTTGGGTCTGGGGCAGCGTATGGGGGTTCCAGAGGTGGCGGGGTCGTGACATTACCCCCCCTTCAGCGTCGAGACCCTTTGAGATGGGGGCCGCGGTGGCAGTGCCATGGGAATTCGAACCCAAAGCTAGTGTTGGCACAGAAGTTCGTGGAATTGAAGTTGAAGACGTATGGCAGCCGTCCAGAAGGTGCTCTGGGGGGGATAAAAGGAGGGCTCACCACGGTTGGTTCTGTGTCTGACTATGTCTTCACCTAGTTCCTCCTCTGGTCCCCCTACTCCCCCATCCTCCGATGATGATTGCGTAGCGTCCTGGGAGGCATACGAGGTGCGCCGGGCTGCCTTCAATCGGCGCCGCGATGCACGCGAGCTGTCGGAGATGCCCCATCAACGTGAGTGGGGCGTTTCCTCAGTGTCCAGTGCTAACCCACGTTTTCAGAGGTGTCAATGCAAACTCCGGGGGCGGGCCCGTCAATGCAAACTCTGTGGGCGGGCCCATCGCAGGCCCCGCTCTGCCCAGAGGCAATGGCGCCGCGCCCGGCACCTGGTGTGGTGGAGCTGTCCCCAGGTTTCCGGGTCCCTCAAGAGGTGGCGACACCGGAACAGGTGGCAGAGGCGTTGTCCCGGGCTTGGGGGCCCTCAACCCTCGCTTGGTGCCAGGTGCACGGTCCCGTAGGTGGCCCCCCTTCTCTGTGCAATTCTGGGGCTAACTCCAGGGTTTCTTTTAGTGCGTCCTCTGTGCTTGTCGGGGGGAGCCCTGCGAGTTCACCCCTCCCGAGGCCGGGTCGCGGCGCGACTTCTCCATGTGTGAGGCTTGTCAGGTCCGCCATGAGAGGTGTTCCATGTCGTGACTCTGGAGGGCGACCTGTGTGGTGGAGGAGCAGGGGTGGGGTGTGGAGTGGGTCTTGACC
>QGOB01000527.1:0-101996 GCA_003313055.1 Termitomyces sp. MG145 | reverse complement strand
GTGGGTGGAGATAGGTACGGAACGGATGGGGGGTGGATTGGTCAAGTAACTGGGGAATGAGAGGAGACACAGAACAGAGAGTAGGAATAGAGAGGAAGAGATACGGAACAGTAGATAGAGAAATGGAGGAGAGATACGGAACAGAGATACGAGTCACGGAACGGAAACACGAGGCATGGAGACAAGAGACAAGAGACGAGATGAGAGAGAGAGAAGAGAGGCATGAGAATAGATTGAGATTGAGACAGAGACAGAGAATACAGAAATACGGAGAACTATGGTTAATATCAAGACTACCCGACTTGTATGCTACCCTATGGTTTATGTACTACCTCTCTGCTAAGTACCTGGCAGGGTCCTGGCCTGGGACCATAACATCTGATTATCCTCCAGTTAGGTGCCGGGGCAGGTTCTCAGCCCTGGGGTTGTGACAGCTGTCAGGGCGTATTGGTGCGGGTCATGGCGGTCTTGCATCAGGCGGGTCAGTGGTTATAGTATGTAGTGGTGGCGTCCGTCAATGCCACAGAAGCAGGTGGCCCGGTGACATGCCAACAGTTCGCAGGAGGAATGTTGCGGAATGTTATGTGATGGCCAGGATGCTGGGGGTCCAGATGTGCCTGGTGACAGGGAAGCTTCGGGGTGACGTGTTCGCCGAGATGCCGGAGTTCGGTGATGCCCGGGGGTTTGTCCGGAGATGGCCATAGGTGTTGCCGGTGCAGCGTTGTGGGGTCGTCGGTGGCCCCGGAGGTGTGCGGGGGGGTGCAGGGGTGTGTGCCAGGGTTGGGGCAGTGGAAGGAGGGTCCGGAGATGGCAGGGTTGTGACAGCTTGTTCGTGACCTGTGCAATGATGTCATCAGAGAGGAGGTGAGTGATTAACGGGCTGGAGAGTGCTGTCTTAAGGTTGGAGCATGACTGAGGTTTGGAGCAGTTGCCAGTGAAACCAAGGCTGGCACTATGATGTATTATTTGGACTATTGTAGATACAAAGTTCTGATCGGCATAGTCTTGTAAGTAGTGAACCCACATGTCCACGTTGAGTGTTGATGACACTCATGGGAGGTGGTTGGCATGCTTAAGAGGCAAGTTTGCGTGTGGCACTGTGTTGGAATGGGGTGGGGGGCAAGGTAGTGAGGGGTCGAGAAGAGCCAGAGGATGGAAACCAGGGGCCGGTGAGGCGTTGCCCAGAAGCAAGCCTGGGCAAGCAGATGTAGGATAGGTGGGGCTACTTGCCCTGCCAGTGGCTCAATCTTTGTGCAGGTGTTTCCCATGGTCAGTCTTCCCACAAGTGGAGCAACTGTGCAGGCAACCCCAGGGGCAGGGGTTTATGATGCAGCAGCCATCATTGAACTTGCAGCACATCTCAGAGGGGTTGGACAGGGCCCTTGTATTTTTAGGTTGTTTTGTGGGCATGGCCTTGCAATATGCATAAATGTGTTTGCTCAGTAGATTGGTGGCAGGCATGCTCCAACCCAAATAATCTCCCATGGCCATCTCTGATTGACGTTGGTTAAAAGTGGTACTGGTAAACCGCCAACCACTTGTACTCAATGATAAGCTCAATCAAGTGGATGGTGTATTCATAGAACATGTAGGGGACACTATCCAATTTGGGAAGGTGGAAACTGAGCACATTGAAGTAGCGCTGCAGGGGGACCAGGACTGAGAACGGGGACTTGTACTCCTTTGCAGCCCTGGTGCTGATTTCGAACTAGTTGGTTGCGCCATTGAAGGTGTAGGCAACCTCCTTGTTGCAGTTTGCCGGGTCGAGCTTGTGGAGGTCGGATGCTTTGAATTTGTGGGTGATGATAGCCACTATGACTGCCACCTCAATGTCCAGGAAACAGGCGTGAAGGGAAGTAGGAGCAGTGATGGACATACCATTAGCTGCGTTGGCCGTGATAGGCGGCACAAACTCGGTGCCGTGGGCCATCGGGGTTGGTGCTGGGGCACCCATGTTGGCACCCTCGCCTGTGTCCGTTCTCTGGATCATTGACCTGACAAGCGTGCCGAGGTCAGAAACCAACGTGCTCAGCGCGTTGAATGCGTCAATAGAGACAGCTGGTGTGGGGTCACTCATGGTGGGGGCAGGAGAGGTGGGAAGCTGGCAAGACCTGAGGAAGCGGCCATTGGGAGCTCGAGGAGGAAGGTTCGTGAAGGAGCTGCTCATGCACTGGAGACAGGAGCAGAAGGTGGATTAGAAAACAATGCACGACGCGAGATCTAATCCGACGAGAGTCTGCGAGCGCAGTGTGAGACGACGTATGAGTACTAGTAAGTAACGTACCTGCGAGCGCAGTGTGAGACGACAGTGTCATCTTGGCCGCGCTCGCGGTCTAATATACGAAGGTGGACAATGGGAGACAAACAATAGAGATAAGATGTGATATGAGGGATTGTGACAATGTGAAAGTGAGGGGGAGATAAGATGTGAAATGTGATACGAGAACATTTGGTGACCGAATTAATCCCGGGCAACCTACACTTGCCCGATCCCACTTGGATGGCGGCGTGGGTTTTATCAGGGTCCGGCAGTGCTTACTCTGGCGTCTGGATTTAGGCTTCTTATGGGACTTGGACTCCCTCTTGGACCTTTTCGTACCCTTACCTTTGCGCCAGCAATGGCGACTACGGGATGACCTCTGCTGGGGGTATAGTACCTCAATCTCATTGCCTCTGGCTGTGTCTTCCTGATGCTAAAGCCCTGCTGTTTGAACAACCGGCGTTGCACACTTGTGCTCAGTTCCTCTTGGGAATGCCAAGACTGTCCCTCTTATTTCAGGGATCCGGGTCCTTGCCCTTTCCGAAAAATTCATCTTCCAAGCTGGCCTCTTCAGAGGCGTCCAAATCTTTAGTTCCCTGGTTCACTCGAAGGTGAGCAGTTCTACGCTCGACGCGCTCACGCTCCTCATCCATCTTAGATTGCAACGCGAGGTTCACAGCCCTACTCTGTTCTGGGGTGAGTTTGGATTGACTTTCCTGATTGTGCTCCTCAGTAATTTCTTCTACAGCGGGCGCATAAGCCTTATGGGTCTGAATCGGTGTCGACTCCGCAGGTATATAATGAGGTGTACTAAATACAGAGCTCATGGCGCTACTGGTGCTACTACCTACCGTTGGTGCAGCACTGGTGTCACGGCACTCCTCTGTGCCCGATTCTTCTTCGCGAGGAACGCCTCGAGTGAAGGTTACACTACTCTGGAGAGAGTAGGCCTCCCTGTCCATGACGAGTCCAGGGGTCTCCGCGCCTACGGCGGGGGAAACGCTACTGGCACGCGTGCTCACGGTAGGTGCAGGGGTGCCGGCATAAGAGCTCACGGCTGCGGGATGCACTAATCCCGGTGGAGTGGGGGGCAACTCAGTCAGTGCGGACATTGTCGACCCCGATTCCGTTTCTTCCGCGGGGGGCTCAACTGCAGTTTGAGCCTCCGCCGCCGCTTGTCGACGAGTTTTTACTACCATAGTATAAAATTTTTCAAAAGCACGACGTTGGAAGGGCTGGTTGATCAAGCCGGCGTCGTCCAATGTCGAGAGTCGAGAAATAGATAGGAGTTGTTCCTGTTCGAAAGATGTGACGGTAGCGTAGTAATACGGGTAACGTCGCACGAGAGAAAGTAGAAACTCAGAGACTTCCGATAGAACAGTTGTAAGTCCTAAAATCTGGAAGAACTACTTATACAAATACAAAGCGAGCCCTTTATATACTGTATAGACTGTACGTAATTACTACATACTAATGGCGGGTTAAGGGTGGGGAGAAAGGTGCCGAGATGCATGATCGCGTGCGCCAAGGAAAAGGTGCGCCGTTACACCTGACGATTGCGGACTTTTCAAATTCTGATCGAGGCCACTCTCGCTGCAACGTCCTTCCCTTTGAATGGTCTAAATGTTATAGAGCTTGACATGAAGCTTGTCTTTTGTAAAGAGAGAACAAAAATTGGTAAGTATTGAAGTAGTGCCTAACTCTGGAGACCTTCAAATAGATTTTTGTACAGGTGTCAGGCACATATTCACCTTATTGCAGACAGTGCTGGCAGATTTTCACTGATCCCCTCAGGATCCAAGTTTAAATAGTCTAGATTATTTGTAGTCTCACATGGATCAGGGACACTGTGACCACGATCTCTTGAAAAGTTGTATTTTGGAAGACTACGGCATTTGAAAACCCGATGTATCCAATATGATGGTCAGTCCTCATCCTCAAACGAGTCTTCAAGCTCTGGTTCAGAGCTTGACTTTGAATAGGGTTCAACGCCGAGCATGCCTTCATCATTATAATCTTGTCTAATCCCCTTTGCCTCTTGATTTCTCCAAAGTTTCGCCAAGAAGGTTGGTGTGCTTGCTTGTTCGATCGACTTATCTTCTCGTACTTTCATGAATCTGGGAAACCGGATGCTCAGGCCTCTAGCTGTGTGTACTAAGCCTTTTGCAGCGACTGAGACGGGGCTAAGGGTGATACTGAAAACGATTTTCAGCCTTGTGAAAATTATTCGAATGGAAATACATACTCAGCGCCTCGAATTTCCCACACTTCCATTGGCTTGAAATAAACCTCAGGAATGAAACCTTGTGGAATTACAAGATCAACAAAACTTGAACAAAAAAATAGAAGTAACTCAACCTCCAACGTCACAATTCCATAACGGTTGTTGTGAACATGTATCTGAGGTCTCTGAGAGCAGGTACCGTTCTCTCAGATCCTGAAGTGCTGATTAGTCAAGAGGGCAGTGATTTGAATATAGTAAGGGTTGGTCCATGCCTTGTAAAAGGTATCCGTGAAGCCTGGAATAGAAAATTAGATGATGAGATGTGAGTTCTGGATAGATGCACCCACCCGACATGCATTTGCACACTGCCACCACACATCCACGGTCAGGTTGCCATAAACCTAAAAGTATGGGACTCCACCATTGCACTTTCCGTCCGTTGCCGTGCCAGGCGCCAATAGGTACCAAGTCGAGTGTATCTCCGAATCCAGAGACGTAATCTTTCTTTAACTTTAACCATGCGGATGTTCTCTTGTCTGGCTCGTAAGTCGCAGGAAGGGGCTTTCGCCGAGATTTGGCGGGTTTTCCGAAACCAGTAACAACCTCTTGCTTCGGCTCATTATCAAGTAGCTGTATTGTACAGAATAAGTATGTAGACCGGAGAAAAAATTATTCTATAAAATACCTGCCTTTATCATCAAGCCTTCGCAACGGCTTTCTATCGCCTTGACCAAGAATGTCTCAATAACAACTCTCCCCTCCGTACTTGCACAACTCTCAACGTGATGAAATCGAGCTAACTGTTTATCACGGGAGATGAATGCAGGAAATCGAGATATTAAGAGATCCCTTCTTTCCCGAAAGGTCCGTTCTAAGAGTATCTGGAGAGAGGAAGTTGACATGACACCAACAGATCAGGTCATTCACTGTGCTCACCTCTCCATTGAGATACATCAGGTCGAACGCGAATATAGATACAAAGACCCGGACATCCTGGAGTTGGACAGCCTTACGCGCTCGATTAGACAAATCCTGGAACGATCTGAGACCACCGTCTGGGTCAATAGGGACTATTTCAGTATCCAGGATAAATGACGTTGTTTCCGGATGGTCGTCGAAAAAGGTATTCACGTATTGGACCACGTCAGGATACTTACCAATCGTCAACATGAAGCATATTATAATCAAAAAGAGGGATACCTTACTCGTCATATCTTCAAGATGACGCGAGAAAAGACTGACTGAGATATTTCCGCCCTCATTGGAACCATGTATTTGTGCGCGTTGCCCGTCATATTTAAATTCTGCGATGAAGGGGCGACCCTGACAGATATCGTAGACTTCTTCTAACGAACGCGTCGGAGACCCGAGGGTAGGGTGCAGGGGAATACCTAAGTCAAAATAAAGGTGACTAAAGGACTGAAACATTTCAGACATTCAGTTTTTACCAATTGTAAGATGAACTCTCTCCTCTAGATTATCCAAACCGGCCTGAAGTAGAGCGTTTACAATGTCCTCGTAATTGGGGTGTTGAACATACACCCGTCTAAGGAGGCTCTCAGCACGTCCAAACAAATCTGCAAATTCTGAGCCGTGATCCACGGGTTTACGCATGCTGAAAGCTGGGAAGGTTTCGTCATATTCAAGAAGTTCTGCCGCGACATGCAGAGAAGATTCGGAGGGGTTGTTGATAAAATGGGTGGAAGGTATCAAGACCATGGCACGAGATAGCGCCGAGAGGATGGTGGTCCTCACGGCACCGACGCGAAGATTCTGGGAAAGTGTACGTATAAGAAAACGAATCTCCTCTCCTGAAGCTGCAAGAAGAAGCCTTTCCACCATTTTCTCCTTTTCTTTTGTGGTTCCTTGGCCCTTACAGCGGGCAATCTTCAAAAGGGATCCATACACGTAATTAACAAGCAGCGGAGGATGTGGTAATAGTGTCCTCAAGTTTGATTTGGCGGCAAAAGCGACATCTCCTGGATCCCCAGTAGAATTGTATAATCGTTTGAGTGCCTGAGCAGTAAGACCGGATACATTCTGAATCGAGCGCGATATGATTGAGGGCCCTAATCCGAGCTCCAAGGAAGTATAGGGAGGGGCAAGAGTATTTGATAACAGATAGATAGCTGAAAGGAGTGATTCAGGGTCATATCGGATGATAAAGAATAAACAGTTGGTCAGAATGTTGACAATAACTATCCGTGACCGCGTTTGGGCGAGCGCAGAGAGAGCGTGCGCAAGGAATGAATACGGTACCGAAGGAGATGGCCACGGCTTATCAATGATTGTTCGCATTGCAGGGTCACAAGTCAAATCACCGTAGACTGGGGGTTTGTTTGCAACTGAAAGTGCAGCCTTCGCTGACTTATAATCGCTCGATGTGCCAACTGGTAGCAGATTGGAACCAGACACCGGTATGGAGCTGTTGACAGGAGATGTTCGTTCGTCGTCATTGTCTGGAGCGTCAACATCTATAACATGAGATGTCTGTGTCTGGAATGATTTCCCTATTGAATGAAGCGAGCGAGAACGGTCATTTGACGCGGAATCTTGCACGGGTGCAACAAGCTGAGATTTTCTCGAGAAATAGTGATCAATGCTTTGCTGATCTTTCGCCAGTCTGGCTCGCTTTAGCTTGATGTTCCCTGAGGACTCATCAGGCTTGCGACACTTTGACATTTCAAGGTAGCAATAGGGAATATAACCTGACTGCTGACTCGGACAACCAGTCCGCACCTTATTACGTAGATTGTTGTATCCTATTTAGAACTATCGTGACTTCGATATCATTCCGTTGTGACTTAGTTATGACTCCACCCATGAGGAAAAAGCAGAAACAATAAGTTTTAACTGCATTCGATCTGAACAGTGTGTCACCTACCTACCTATCAAGACCTCTTGGCATACTTGATTTTGGACTTTGCACTCTCAAACACGACACATTGGATTTGCTTCACGGAGCTACTAAGGAGGGCAGATTGCCGAAATTGCTACTAGTGTCTGGCACGAATACAATCCGATAATGATCTTTTCATGATGATTCGTTCACCCCACAGAGTGCGTCATTCGTCAATAATCAATAGTAAGACAGCTGACTTGAAATGGCTCTACATCCCAAAGTGTATTCTTCTGTATGGAGCAAAGGTTCGGATAACGATGAATAGATTATAGCAAGCTGATGGAAATGACAACAGATGTCAACGGTGGTGTATGTATTGTTGGATGATACCTAAAATTGCCAGAACTAGAGAGGCGATTGATTAGCCGGAAAAAGATACTTATAGAATTAATCAATTATGTTCGGCATTTGTGCGTGCAGTACCTGTTTTTCAGCCCAAAGGAAGCAAATGTACCTGATGTAAGTTGGCCTTGATGATGATCTAAGATGGTCCATTCCAAAGCGCCGGTTAGGCTAACTACTCTAGGATGTGGTTTACCAACATGTCATGCCAATCCCATTCCTCAAATCAGGCACAAAACTTGGCCTTTCCTAGAATGATACTTATATTATCTTGGTGTGTGTATACTAAAGGACTTGTTACTCGACCCCCCCTGTCTCACTCAAAACAGCGCGAAAAGCACGGATTGAATCTTTAGAAGAGTTTTCGGCTGACATTCAGGGGATATCTCCAAACCTTTATGAAGCACAGTAGCTTTTGTTCATCGAACACTGATCTCATGAACGACCCGCGAGTTCCTCAACACCCCAATTATTCCTATTCCTCTACATGGGAAGGCGGCCAACAATACCCTTCTTCTTCCAATCATTCCTATCAACATGGTGATGCCGATGTATCTCATCGGACAGGATACGGAGGCATAGAGTCTCCGCAGATTGACACACCTTACCAAGGATACAACACTACGCCCTCAGATCAACACTCTGACGCTACTGTGATCCAACCAACGGTCTATCACTCGACCAATCCCGGAATGTTGTCGATGCTAGATCCCCCTCGCCGTCCAAGCCACTATCACTTACATTCCCAACCACATACCCATGTCGTCGAGTCACCATACTCTCAGGTACTTTTGCATTCGCAATTTCAATATCTTCCCTCGCGACCCAGATCAAATTCCCAAGCACGAACTTATAATCGAACCCAATCCATTACCACTGCATTTTCAGAGTCACTTTCGCACTGTTCATCTCAAGCAATCAGCATCTCGCCACAATATCCTGCATCTCCCACTCGACCCTATACATGCGAGCTCTGTGCCCTTTCTTTCAATCGTCAACACGATTTAAAAAGGCATCGGGAGACACATACCGGCGAGAAGCCTTACTTATGCAACGGCGGATGTGGGAAAACGTTCACGAGGAAGGACGCGTTGAAGAGGCATCAGGTTCGCCCAAGTTTACTTTGACTTATACATCCTTCTCACCTCAGACTAGCTGGTTAAACAGTGCGGAAAGGTTAATGAAACCTGGCCTTAACCTTGATTGTATTCACATCTGTGAGTGATGCATCAAGGAGACCTCAACCTCCAGCTTGACTGACAACCATGCAGAATATATTAGCGGCATACTAATACATTCAGGGTATAACATAGCTCGCATTAAACTCTAAACACCTGAAACCTATAGATGTCATACTTTCAGTGTTTAGTGTAGGAATAAATTTGATTATCGACCTACCGTGATTCTATGACACGGTCTTCTCAAGGATCCACGCATCGTGAGGGGTAATTTTCTTGTAATAGTTTTCGTGCACTCCGACCTCCTTAAAGCCATGACGTTCGTAAAACTTTCTCGCCTCGTGATTAGATACTTGAACGTGTAGATATATTTTGCTAATCTTGGGCTTGCGTTGCGCAACAGCGGACGCCAAAATGAGCTCTAAGGCTTGCGACCCCAGACTTCTGGATCGATATGGCTTGCTGGGGCATGACAACTAATTCTTTATGGATGGAAGTTATTTCTCACCGCAAGGACGCCCATGGTCATGAGATACAACCTAATTTCATCATCTTTGGTTTCTAACCGACAACATATCGTTCCAACCTTATGGCTACAGATGCGGAGATAATTCATCGTGAGCGAGCAACAAATCGCACCGGTACATCGTTATAATAGACTAGTCAAAGATGAGAAATGGGGTTATCAGCGAGTCAAACTAAAGAGACAAATGTTCTTACTGAGTTTGCAAAAGTCCTCCACTTCAGGGAGAAGGACAACCTGATAGAATTTTTCGCTGTATTTTATGGGGAAAAGTACAGAGTTCAATTTACGAACAGTCCCAAGGTTATTAGGAGTCAATGACGCGAAGGATACCCGCGAAATTCTCTGCGTGGAAAGATTCGAAGACATGGTTGGCTGTGACAGGTGTGACGCTGACTCGTGTCGAAGCCTCGCCTCAACTTTTTCTCAGGGGTTGAGGGGTTGACACTAACGAACTACTGCTGTGAAGCCTATCTTTCGTCTCTGACTTGTCAGTATCTGTCGTATGAACACCTCATCTTCTGTCGGATTATGGTCGATTTTAGGCAAGAACCAAGCTCAATCTCGCATCTAGGTCTTTAGGTTTCACCGGTACCATGCTATGTATTACCACTTGACTAGGTCCGCTATACGTATCTGATCATGGGACTAATGGGACTACTTATTTCGGATTCATGTACCGTTTGCTTTCGATTGATAACGGCTTTGCTTGCCGGAAATTTCAGAATTTCAAAGAAACTCTGTCAGGACCGATGAGTCTCCTGTCTTTATCCCCTTTCGCTGACTCGAATGATGATATTTGACTCTCAGAGTATTCCGAATTCACGCGCAAAACCCATTTAGTTGCAGAGATCACTAATTCTCAATTCGTTCTGGGCTTCCCCAGATCGGTGCTTGCACTAGGAAGTATTGATAACTATGAATACCATTAACATCATCTGTCACCATTGATGTATTTGTAAGTAAGTCTTGCACTAGTAGGGTTCCTTTCTTCATCGATTGGAAGTCGTCATCCGACCATGAGAACCACAAATCGTGTCTTCGACATCAAGAGGGTGAAGGAATTGTCTTTTCAATGCAGACAGGGCGGGGTAGTTATCTGTTCTGGTCATGACCGTTCTCCCAAATACCTTGCCAACCTTTCCTCTCCCAGCTGTGAGATTGTAGGCCCTTTTTATTGTATGTACCTTTCAATCTCCTTGACCCATCGCCGTGTACAGCACTAATCTTACCAATTGTTCTACTACTAAATTCAACTTTCAGACTCAATGTCATATATTGGTATACACGTCAGGTTAAACCCAAAGCTAGGACTTAATATCAAACACCCGCTGCGCATGTCTTGTCGTTGCTCTTGCTCAGGGTAAAAGAATCACAAACCGATTTGAGGTGATCCGGCTGTCCTGTCGAGCTGCTGAGATGTTGAATGAAGCCACCTGTCTCGAAGAGCATTCATGAAATTGTGAATGAGCAGTGCTGGGTAAACTGAATTCATCGAGAGTTGCTACTTGTCTCCATATGAAGACTTGAAATTCCAAGCTGTTTAGTTTGCTCGAGTTCAAGAGAAATTCCATCTCACGCCGTGAAAATCGCACTTGAAAAAAAAAAACAATCCCGTCCACAATGATGGAATGTATGTATCACCCCGAGTAAATTAGGATGCATCCAGGACGATTTCTCGGAGCCTTGACAACGCCCCTGTTCCAATTGCTCCCTGTCAACACTGATGGTCTTACATAGTCAGCACGAGTGCTCTCCATTTTGTCGTGGCTTCGCTATCGTGGATTTCCGAAGAGTTGGTATAAGACGACGATTTTGCATTGGATGCCTTGACCAAGTTATATCAAGTCAGCTCGATTACACAGCCGGACTCGAGAGATAATCATATAAACTATAGAGTAACTGCTGACTGACTTGTTCACAACTGTTCACCAGTGTCCTAGCCGCAGACGGTTAAGTTAAAGTGTTTTTGAATGTATGTAACTTCATTATACTTCCGTGGGACTTCCCCTTTTGTCGAGACCAAACGATGGAAATGATGATTGCGGTTGTGACAGTAACCTTGACCACAAACGTTCACGATGGCGGAAAGTAGACGTCCTCTCGGGCCTCGTACATACAGGTCCCCCTCGCCCATACACCCTCCTACCACTCCTCTCGCCATTCATCCCGATCTTGCTCCATCTAATTCACTACCTCGATCCAGATCGTCTGGTTCCCCCCCTTCTCTCATTACCCCCAGCCCTCCTTCAAGAGCACCCACCCCCAACCCTCGGACTATCCGTATTAAGATTCCAGAGAACCCACGAGGCT
Organism: Termitomyces sp. MG145; assembly: GCA_003313055.1. Classification (NCBI taxonomy): domain Eukaryota; kingdom Fungi; phylum Basidiomycota; class Agaricomycetes; order Agaricales; family Lyophyllaceae; genus Termitomyces; species Termitomyces sp. MG145. The sequence goes on along the minus strand of QGOB01000527.1, from coordinate 90,254 downwards.
CGGAGTCAGGCGGAGACTCCCCTCCAGACTGTTCTAGCGGACCCGGTTCTGTGGGTTCCTCCGAAAGGACAATACGTCCCCCCATTATTATAACCCGCGTGCCCCCTTCAACTAATCCCAATGGTTCTGGCGATGTTAAGGGAATGCTCGAAACCCTCAATAATGATACGCCATCGACATTGTCGGACGACGTATTTGAAGAGATTGAGCGTCTTGGAGAGGGTGCTGGTGGTGCTGTCCACAAAGTCAAGGATAGGCGCACCAACAAAATCATGGCTCGGAAGACAATTACTACGAGAGAGGCACCGATGAAGCAATTATTGCGGGAGGTCTCCATCATTTCTACCACCAAACACATAAATATCATCCAGTTCTATGGAGCATATATGTCGCCCTCTTCAAGCGAGGTCAAGATTCTTATGGATTATTGTGAAGGTGGCAGTCTGGAGAGTGTTGGCAAACGCATCAAAGAACGGGGAGCTATAGTGGGAGAGCTGATCGCAGGTCGTGTAGCTGAAGGTGTACGTTGGCTCCTCCTCTCTAAGTTTAAACGTTGTCTAACCCGCGGTCGGAATCGCAGGTCTTGCAAGGTCTCGCATACCTCCACACAAAGAGGACTATACATAGAGACATAAAGCCCTCCAACATCCTTCTTTCTCGGGATGGTGTTGTGAAGCTATGCGATTTTGGGGTCTCTGGTGAACTTATTGATTCTCTGGCAGGAACTTTCACCGGAACAAGCTTTTACATGGCCGTCAGTGAATTTCCATGACATACAACTATCTTATCATTAGCTAATTCTCTTTTCAAGCCCGAGAGAATTTGTGGACATGAGTATACAATTCGTTCCGATGTGTGGTCCACTGGTATCTCCCTCCTCGAGCTTGTTCAAAATCGTTTCCCCTTCCCTAATGATATGCCCCCCATTGAATTGATGATGTATATCACAACAGCCGAGGTTCGTTCTATAATCGCCTGATTAGTATTTTCTCAAAGTAGTCTTGCAGCCTCCCCGTCTCGAAGATGAACCCGGGGTTCGCTGGAGTAATGATATGAAGGATTTTATAAAAGAAACGTCAGTTGTCCTTGTTTGCATGTCAGACGTCGTTTTTGAATTTCAGTAGTTTGATTGTGGATGCTTTGACACGTCCCACTCCGAAGGACATGCTTGTTCATCCTTGGATTGTTAATGTTATGAAACAGGATGTACCCATGGCAAGATGGATTCAACAAGTTTGGGACTGGCCTAAGCCTTCCTCGCGTCGACCGGACACGTGAGTGATATATGTTTCGTGACGTTTCAAGGCCTCAATGATTGTATGTAGGTCAAGGATTCATAAACCATCCTTAAGCCGTGCGGAAACCGGTGGTTCTCAAAGTTCCAGTTCAGACTCTTCTCCAAAGCATTAAAGGGTAGTGTCAAAATCTCGTTATTTTGCAGGTTTTCTCACTTGCATACGACAATTTCAATCAATGTATCTGAACTTCGTCTACCAATTATGGATTTACAAAACCTATGACCAAACAACCCGGCGGACCATTCACTGCTAGGCTTGACTCCCTGCCCTCCGTTACCGGTAGTTCAATTCACATACAGTACCCTCTTGTTAGGCTTGGATAGTGTATGTACGCTTCAGCCCACTTTCGAGCTCATTATCCTGTGCCATTAACATGTTGACTTTCCGTACATTACCACCCCCGATTACAATGATACATTTTTGCTTTTGACTTTGGGTTTCTGATCTGACGACACGAGATGAATGCCTTCTCAACCTTGCGTCTGCCACGATTTTCCAAACGTCTTAATACGTTTCTATCTACAGGGCTTTCTGACGGGTGGAATTCTGTCAGCTCTTCGTTGTGAGGGAACTCTCCTAGGAAAGCAAGACCCTGTTGCCACGTTCATTTTACAAGGCCAGAATAATTCATTCTGGACGCATCTCTGATTCGACAGAACTGTATGTATAATACCATTCTACCCAAGAAGGTCCTTTGATCTCGGATTCATATCCATAACCGCCGAATAGGAGTCCTAAGTAGCTCAAGCTCTCTATACATGTCTGTGTATCATGTTACTTCCCTCTAGTATTGTCACGATATAGCAGAAATTTCGCAATCCGAGTCGAGTGTACATTGGACCTGAGATACAACCTACTAGTTTTGATATACATAGGTAGGCCGAGCGAAAGAGGGTACTTACTGGTCGTCTATATATCAAACTTGGTTTCTTGAAATGCTTCCCTGAGGGCACCCGGAGGTCCGCTGGGCTCGTACTCGCAATCTCGAAAAAGATCGTGTGTTATCAGAGTTAGACAAATAATGAAATCTTCCAGATGCTTCCAGGATGGTTTTCGCCGGCTGAACTCGATGCCGGGAATGGAGTAGGAGATCCTTGATCCTTGTACCAAGAGAAGTTACCGGCCCGATTCGGAGTATTCGGCCTGCAGGGCCTTAAGGTATGTAAGTGTACGTGGTTAGGGCTGATAAGTATACGTGGTCGGGCTGGCCAGGAATCCCTGCTGCAAGGGGTGACCTTAGTGCCCAAATAGAAGTGCGAGGTTCATGGAGATAGTAAATCACGTTTGAAATTCTAGATACAAAAAGTACACGTGCACAGGGTAGGGTCGCAGATATGTACACACCGTATGGTATGTAAGTAAGTAAGCATAGACGTACTTCAAGAAGAGGAAAGGTGCTAAGCGCGAAGCGTTTGATAACCGTGTGTGGCAGAGATTGACTCCAACACGGATCGCTAACGAATCCATGACATGAGCTGGATCATTATAATACATAGGCACAGAATTTCGCTCGGTACATCCTCGCCACGAAATGTGGCTATCCGCGTCTCTGTTGTCGCTACCGCCAGATTGAAGGCCGAACCACACACTTTAAACACCGGCTACAGTCAAGCCCGTTTCCGGTTAAAGACAAAGTGATGCAGCAAAATCATTTGGGCCTACATTGAACGCCAATCATCCTTCATCTCTTTGACAAAAGAATCAAGGGATCGCCCGAAAGGAAGATGTGATTTTTTCTACTATGGTTGTGAGGAATAGTCCAGTGAATGTCTGAAAAGCACATGAATGCGCCTACCATTAAGATCATTTGATGGTCACCATCATTTGCTCGTGCTCCTCGGCCCTCGTCGTGGCTCTTCACCGTACCAGCGTACAAACATCCTCGGTAGTATGTAGGTCTCCCTCAGCTCCAGCTTTTCCTCCGAGGCCCAAACAACTCGTAAAAATGATTTCCACGCCGGATTTGTTTGTTATCAATGATGACTTGATGGGAAATACCTCGGCCATTGAAATGTCACAACAGACATGTGCACTGAGGAAAAATGATGTACAAATTCTCCAACCTAGAGGGGCATGCTTCATTGCGTATGATCCACGTTTAAACCTTCGTGGTTTCCACATGTGCGATCCCTTGCGCACGATTTCTGATGCTATTTGACACATGGTCGGTGCAACTCCGTCTTCATCAGTGTAGTGAAATTGTTTCCACGGAGGAATATGAGTAATTTCCGGACCGCGGTGGAGAACCATTCTACATCGATGACACTTATTGGATAACAAGTAGATTCAGAGGGATGAGGCGCCTTAGCATGGCTCGCATTTGGATTGCTTCGTTACTCGGTGATCGGAACAACACGGCGCCCCGACGATGGCTCAACAAAGAAAGACCCATCAATTGACCGCAAAAAAATTGCGGCGGCTTGGAGCAGAATAAGGAAGGCTTTGTGACGTTGGTTGTTCCACGGGTGAATGGTTGAAGAGATGTCCCTGAAAAAAGATGCCAGAAGCATTTTTTGTGAAGGAAGACAAATAAAATGATAAAACCCCACACAACTCCTAGGATCTGGTCAACACATTACACACTGGCCCCCGACCCTTAGATCTGACTGATATTTCTGATCCACGCCGATTAAGGACCCATAACATCGGCGTGGACAATTCATTTTTGGCTTCTTGCTTCTTTGAAAACCTTTATAAATGCTATGCGAACCGGCCAAGAGCAAAGTCTTCCTCGTCTCGTCGATCTCATGGCCGACAACATGTCCTAGTGTGTATTCAAAGTCTTCCTGTCAGCTCATACTCACCCTGTCCAGTTCTTCCCCTGCTTCCTACCTCCCAAATCATGCCCAATACTACTCACCGCCTCCTTTGAACCATGGTAATACGCATATCGTATCTCCACCCCCGCGCCCGGAGCCCACTCAGCGCAAACGTCCTAAATATACCCGTAGTAAAACTGGGTGCATGACATGCCGAGTCAAGAAAATCAAGGTGCGTCACGTAACTGCTCTTCCTTCTCATTACTAACTGACTACATCTAAACAGTGTGATGAGACGAAGCCAAATTGCATGCGCTGCACACACGGCCAAAGAGATGTACGATAATCCTTTTCTGTGACTGTCTATGACCTGACACTTGGGGTGTAGTGTACGTGGCCGGAAGGTGTCCCGGCAAGAAAAAAGTCAGTTGTCAGGAAAGATTCGGTAGAAGGCAGGCCTTCGACTGCTGGTTCATCGGGATTGTCGGAAGCATCAACCCCCCCTACCAGAGAGCACAGTCCGCCAAGGCGATCCAATGCTGACATCGGCGTAGTCCCTCTCCCAACGTCCAGGCGCGTAGCGTGAGTACTAGATGTCCCTATTCCCCAGGCTTATTTTGACTCAAGAACAACAGTGAACCATATCCCTTACACCCGATGCCCACAGAGTCGGATTCCGTGCGCCGGCTACCGTAAGTTCTCAATGATCTCAGATGTGTGTAGATAATGATTATTGGCAGTATCCACCACGAACGCCCGTGTTCTTCTGGCTATCCCCATCATTCCACTCATGGCTCTAACGGTCTGAACATGATACCTGAAGCGACGTATCCTGTCCCATCTCGTTACGATGCCTATGCTCATGGTAGCCATCCTTCACGCCATAGTGGATTTCGTCCTCTGAACCACGAGCATATGGGGTGGAGTCATACACAATCGGATTATGTTCGTCAACGCACGTTTCTTTTCGTTTCCTTTTACTGATAACTTGTTTATAGTATGCCGCGCAAGATCGGAACTTGGTGCCTGCACATATGTCAAATGACTCTCATCCCAGATACCAATGAGATACCCTGTTACATTTTAGATGTAGCCCTTTTTCAGGAGCTTTGTGCTGGAACGGTTTTAGACGCTGACGTCGTTCAAAGTTTATAACCGTAAAGTATCATATATCATGGTCGAAGTATTCGACTACCACCTACGGCAATAAACACACCGGCATGGTATGGACATATGACTTCCAAATCCAACCTCGGCGGCCTCAATCAGACAGATATTTTCTGAAACTTCAATCGCATTATAGTTAGCCGCGTCAGCGCAGCAACCAGTATCTAGGCTTCATGACATACGACATCGAAACTACTCTCGACTTACCTTGCCTGGTAAATACATTATCTGTGTGCAAGTGTGAGCTAGGTTCACGCTCTGTCTTGGGCAGACTCTTGAGTTTTGCCATATCTTATTCGATCAGTGCATATATGTCTCCTTGGCCAGACTAGGTCCCCATCGTGCTAGAATATGATGGATCAAATGTGTCACAATAGATTCCATTTGATCTCATGAAGAAGGCCGTTGTTGCTTTGATGATTGCTCACCATGCATACTCAGCTTAACTTTGCCCCAGAAAGGAGAAAAAAATTCGTCCAAAGGTCGACCAAAAAACTTTTGTGGATTCATCAGTTGCCAAATGATAGTTCCTATACTATGATCAACTGCCTCTGAACTGCAAGTCAGAGAAAATGACATATGCCATTAGGAGCGAAACCCATCCTTTTGCGCCCGACATCCCACACACTGTAGTAATGTTTGAGAAGACTTCCTCCCACTAGGTCAAGGCCGTCAAAAGCATTGATGAGGGTTTGACATAGCGAGGCGTTATTCGCGAAAGGCCCCACGCTGAGCTCGCTGCTTGGGATTGTGAGGTTGAACGGAACTCCGATCTGAGAAGTGAAAGCAATGTCGATCACTGCAGGCAATGTTGGAATGAGGCTGCAGGAGATTCCATATGTTCCAGGCTCGGCCGAATTGGGTTTGATGTCGGGCGAAATCAACGCATATATTGCCTTGAAGAATAAGAGTGAGCCGTCAGTAGCACAGAAGCGCAGAACATAATACTTCAGCGGTGGCAGTTGGGAACAGAATATTACTTGTCCCGCTATCAAAGATGATGCTACGTTGCACGTTCAAAACCGAGGTAGTTTTCCCATTGACGAAAATTCGAGATGATACGAGTCGCCACGTAGATGAGGAGCCAGCGGGAAGTGAGGCGTACGCCAGGTTTCCTGGTGGTTTGAGACAGTCAATCAGGAAGGAAATAATAATGTATAAGTGAGAGACGATATACCTTGGAATTTCGTGGTGTCGATCCCGCCAAGTGTCAGTTCGGCGTTACCAGTGGCGTTGGGGGTTAAAAACAAGCTGAACAACTCTTCTCGATAGTTACTTGTATCAACTTTTGGAGCCATAGTTGACGTAGCTCACGAGGAAGACCTTGATCCACAAGACTCGCGAAGAATCCCTGCGCGGTCGCACCCATTCCTGCATATCAGTAGATTCCAGTTATCCCTACCACAAATACTACAAACGGATAATCACCTTGTATCCCACTGAACGGATCGATATCGAAGGCTGGGGTCTGATTGGTGATGAGAAAGAGGCTGATATTGTTGGCTGTGAGCCCGCCGACGGACACAGTGTCTATCCCACTACGCAATGTTAACTTGTAGTTGGAGCCTACTACGGGGTCGACCCCGACTCCAGTGGCAAAAGTAATACTGGTGGATCTTCCAGTGTCAATGAATGTGGAGCTCTTAGAAAAATCGAACTGTTTTTGAGGACATGCTGTTCCACATAGGGTACCTGACACCATATGATTATCGAGTGATCAGATTTACACGTTTGCCCTCACTAGCGAATTCGAGAGTCTCGCTTCCAGTGTCGAATACGACCTACCCGAGCCTCTAATTCATTGCTATGCTCGAATAATTACATGTCTTTAAGGCGCACTGTGAGAACCTGAGGCGGGGTTCCGACTAAAGAAACATCAGCATCTATCGTATGTTCAATCTTGAAAAGGGTAACTGGACCCAACCGGAGATGTTGCCGTACCACCTGTCCAAGTTTCAAGAAGAATCATGATGTGTACAAGTGAAAGGGTCCTTACTGAAGATCGGTGCCTTTGAAGAAATCTGCCAAATGCACTGTTGCTGGGTCAAGAGCTCTCCGTCTTAGTGACGTTCCTAGACGAGCGGCACGAGACTGGAGTTGAATGGTGTGAGGGATCTGACCTAAGGTTTGTAAAGCGTGAAAAGAGAATGATCCAAGCAAGAAGACCGAAAAACGTAGCATTTGTGAAAAAGTAGCAGGATAACAAGGACCTAAATGCCATCGAACTTCGATGCCTAAGCTTTAAAAGGTGGTTGACGAGGAAGCCAAATCGAGAGAGAAGCATGTCAGCGAATTTCACTTCACATCCACCAGGAATCACGTCGACCGTGACATGTGAACCTTGAAGGATTAGGTATTCTTGTCGAAGAGCATATGCATGCGGCAGGCGTTGTCTACAGATAGACGATATTTCTCTTGATCATTTCGGACATTGTATAGATGGAAGTGATATCCCAGAGAAAGGGCAAACATGTCACATGGAGCTGTGTTATCAGGAGAGCGACTGATTAATCCCGTATATCACGAGTTCAAGCAAAGTTCAAGCATATGTACGACGAACCAACACCCATTCATGAGTGTTCGTCGCATGGAGTTCGCACTCTCGCCGTAGTACTGTTAATAGTTCCTTAGCCTCAGCCTGAGACAGTCGATCTGAACGACCCGCACCCAATGCCAACGCGATCGAGGCGGTTTACCCTGGTGCTCTTGGTTGTTAAGAGTTTTACATTTCGTCATCACTTGGGACAAGCACGAATACAAGATGTGGTCCAGAGCATCTGCCAGCATCTCGGATCACGACCTTGTCAGCTTCGATATCGATGTCACCTGGGTCAAAAGTTCGGCATAGGTTCGATCTTGTCGTCGTCCATACCCCACAACTCAGATTCGAAGTGGGATTATATCGTATGGAACGGTCATCCTTGGTAAGATACGTCCGAGTGTGTATTTTAGTACACTGTGAATAATTATTTCGTCCGATAATCCGTACTGGCATTCATGATCCACCGAACAGGGTTAAGCATTTGTCTCTTGCTAAAACATAATGCTGCACAGGGTACAGAAGATGTCAGATTCCATCCAATCTTTACAGACGAGGGAGGTCAGTGAACAGCCAATTTGTTCTTTGGTGTGCTATCCAGTCGATACCCCATGGGTTTTTTCAACGAGTAAGAATATTGTAGTGGTCGTTTAAGAAGAAAAGAAATCTATTTGTGTAGCATAGAACACCACAATTGAAAATTGGCATGGTGTAGATCCAACATGCATTGTTGAAATTTCGGGTAACATGAAATTTGTACATAAGCATGAGCTCGGCTAAATCAAACTGAGAACGTCCAGACAAAGAATCCATCTTGACAGGCAGATATATATATATATATAGTCAGAGGAAAGATAGAAAGAAAAAGAAGGGAAAAAAGAATCAGTCAAATGCGACGCAGTTTGGAATAGAATAACGGGTTAGGACACGGTATATCATTACCAGTGGGAGGGGTAAGCAGATGCACCGTTTTCCAAGGCCAACGGGTACAATGTGGGGCCGCCATCAATATCTGTCATCCTGGACGGAGCTCCAGTTAAATCAATTGACGATGCACCGTAGAAAGGGCCGCCGAAAGATGGACTGATCTTCCGATTAATCCAGATGGATTGTGCCGTATTAAGACAAGGTGCAATGTCGGAGTTATCAAGCCCTTGCCAAGACTCTGAACCACTCGTGTTGCCAGGGTTGAAAGTAGGGTCATCCAAGAAAGACGACATCTGAACCGTACGATCTCCGGAACAAGAATCCGTCGACGACGGCGAGTAGGTAAGGCTGGGGGTTGGTGGACTTGGGCTTTGATCGATTTTGTCAGACTGACGATGGCTGTAAGGTAATGCTAATGGTGGCACGGCATTGCCCTAAGACAGAATGTAAGCGAATATCAACAAGAAAGAGTCAAACTACACACCACTACTTTATATGGCTCTATTGGGGCCAACTGACCTGACAAATCCATTTTCTCATCATCTGGTCTAGAAAGGGGCGGTGCTGAAGTACACCACGGAACTTGAACCATCGATATTTGAGTAGAGCTTGAAGGAGTGAAAGCATCTGCAGGAAGTGTACGGTGCCTGCGAAGACCCCGATGGACGGAGATATCTGCTACAGTGGCCTTCTCTGCACAAACAAGAAATGATCCCTTATTCGTAAGGTTGAGACAACTCTCACTCTGCACTCGAGTTATGGGACGATGAATAGAGGGTTGTGACGGAGGCGATGGGGGTGTAGCAAAAGGCTGTTTTCCGACCCAAAGACGCCAGTCAAGGGCTTCTCCTAAAGCACGTTCACAACGACCAATCTCGCGAGGGGGAAGACCCGAAAGCTTTGCCCACGCACGATTGGAGTAGCACTTATCTTGTGTGAATTTCGACGCAAGAATGAGAGATGCCAAAAAAGCACGACGAGGACATAGAAGCGGAGAAGGAAGGGGAGGGAGAGCAGGAAGCTTTGGGCTAGGAGGAAGCCCTTGATGTTTCGATGAGGTTTGTCCTTGGTTTGTTGTGGGATTGATTCCGCTCAAGTATTCAAGGCTTTGGCTGAAACTGTCATTCCGATTGATGTCGTCGACCCGTACAGTTGGGACTACGCTATTATCAAAGATCATGTTGACCGTGCCTTTGTCAGAGTCCATGACGAGTTCACGTTCGCGTTCGAGTTCTTCAGGAGTAGCCGGAGCGATCGAGTCACTATAATCTACTTCACCTTGAACTCCTTCACCGGCTTTCTCCGCACGAGCCAGTTCCGGGACTTTCGAACGAATGGCCTCGAGGTAACAAAGTGCTGTCTGGAGAACACACCCAGAGGTTCGCGAACGTCGTAGAACTTCATGAACAAACGATCTGATCGGCACAAGGCTGCCACGCGAACCTGACGTGCTAGTGATATCTAATTCTGAGGCTAAGGATGAAACGCTCGTGGACGGCGGGGAGGATGCAGTTGAAGGGGAGGGGGAAGTGCAATTTGATGGTGAGATGGGAGACGGAAGCTGAGTGTTGGAGATTTGTTTCTTCGTAGGAAGTTTGGGATCAAGGACAAGACTACCTTCGGAGGCACCTCCACCCAACATTATTGTGTGTGTAGAAGTCACAAAAACGAGAGGGATATCTTGGGGATGCCATATTTCGGACAAAGATTTGACAGCTTGATCTTGAGATGCATTTGTCAGCAGATTCCAACGTGCTGTGTAGAGAGACTCACCAACTAGACTAGTGATATATTTATTCCGAGGGGTATCCTTGTTAGGAACGTCCTTGGGAACGGTGGATGTTGTAGAGAAAATTTGGTGTATGCGATCGTGACCATTGCATAGAGTGGCGATTTGAGGGGATGGTGCTACAGAAGAGGTGGGGGTAATCATATAGGAAGTCAGGGAAGATCGAGACAGAGTCGTAGAACAAGTAGAGGGACCTGATGAGTATGGTTGCCAGCGGACTCGAGTTCGAGTTGCTGGAGGTGCTCTATGAGCGAGCGAGTGAAGTGCGTGCATTGACTGGATTCTGAAAACTGAGAGGTGGTTCAAAGCGAGATAGAGCGAGCTGGGCGGTGGGGATTAAACGACTTATAGGTAAACGCAAGAAAAATTAAGCGGAAACAGAATATGCATGGGCAACACTGGTAAGATATATCGAGTCAGAAACGGAGATCTTGTTGAAGGTAGCGAGAACGAGTTTGAAGGAAGGGGATGCAAATCTGGGCAAGACGTTCGAATACATTGCGGCGGCTGAGTGGGAGCCGGACGTCCAAATTAACAATTTGGACTATCCGATACAGAGTCTTTCGTCAACGACGAGAGATATGTGCAGAGAAAGACAACTGGATATGCAAGCAGGCAGGCGCTGGACAACGAGACGGGCAAGACGGCTTGTTTTATAAGGGAGTCACTCTAACGTCGGGCGAGTCACTGTCGGGTCTTCAACAACCACAAATAAACCGCCACAATGACTCACAGCCCCAATTGGCTCCCTCCTGACTGTCTGCTATCGGATCAAGAAAACATTTGCCTCATTTAGTTTTTTTTTGTGGTGGACATCGAGTGGATCCTCGTCATCCTTGTCCCCGTCCGATTCGCAGTCTTGACTTCTTCTTCCGTTTTTCGGCACGGAGGGCGCTCATGTCTCTTACAAGATGTTATCTTATTTGCCTGCCCCCACAGGTCGAGATTGTGGGTATTACTAGTATGGACCTACCAAGACGATCCACATTCCATGAATTTATTCAGGAACAAATGTTGTCACATTATTTGTGACAGTTGCAATAAATTGGAGAACTCGTCTTTCTTGTTTCGCCATCTCCCTTCTCGTCCGTTGTCATGAGGATTTCCTCGTTAATCCTGGCCGTCCTAGCCAGTGTTTTAGCTGTTAACGCTAGCAGGCCACACAATAATCACGCCTTGGACTCCCGCCGTCATTCAAAGATTTTCGTTCGTTCCCCCACGCTCTCTACTACAAATACAACAAATACCAAGAGGAAACGATGCAAGGCTCGACATCCTCCTCCGAAGACCACTGTGCGTTTCAGTTGCAAGTTTTCCTGCCTTTCACTTGTTCACTTGTTACAGTCTTCCGTCAAACCAAAGGCAACCACGAGCAAGGTAATTACCACGAGCAAGGCAATCACCTCGAGCAAGGCTCTTGCCGCCATCGTTACGCCCAAACCTGACCTCGCCAAAGGCCTAATCAATGTTGATTCCTTCTGTGGCAATATCGGAGCGACTAGTACGGCAGAATCATCTCAGACAGATTGTTTGAAGCTGAGTGTGGCTTTGTATAGAACAAACTACGCGTACAACAGGACCTAACGGAAATATTGACTGGCTCAACTGCGGCCTTAATGGCGGTGGATGGAACCCTCCCTATGTCCAAATAGATGATCTCGTGTTTGTTGACCTGTCTGCCGCGATCAATTCTGGAAAAGGCGCCTTCCTCCCTTGTAAATCATTTGTGCAGTATTTTTATAGATATGGCCAGAAGTACAATATCCCTCCAATCATGCTCGCTGCGTTCGCTATGCAAGAGAGCTCCTGTAATCCGGAAACTGTTGGCGGGGCTGGTGAACAGGGTCTAATGCAGCTTACTAAAGACAAGTGTGGTGGCGCACCCGGAGGCAACTGTCGTGATCCTGTTTGTGTCCTCTACCCCAGTTCTGTACCCGACATCTTGACGTATGAGCTGGTATAGGATTTCAACGTCGAAACCGGAGCCAGGTATTTTGCTGCAACAATGAAGAATCATGGCGGTAATGTGCTCGCTGCCGTCGGCACCTACAATGGATGGTTCAAGGGCATGACTTACGTAGGCTCATTCTAGTTTTCCATTCTTGCTTAAACTTGTCTGACGAATTTCCTCTCAGTCGAAAGCTACCGCTGCTGCCACAACCAGCTGCTGCAGGTGTCAACAGAACTGTGACTAGTGCGTTGTGTTGTATGCAGGCACGAATTCCGCTGACCGTGTTTTGCAGTTTACATCAATTCTTCAACGGCTGGCTCCAGAATGTTGATGCCTACGCTGACGCCTTCCGACTGGGCAAATACTTCAATCTGGACGTCTGCAACTATTAACAAAGTCTCTCTTCACAAACCCGCGATCTCTACCTCATTGTTGCTCTTTCTCTGGGTTTGAGAATGTTACGCATTGCATGCGTGGTCATCGGTATACCCTTTCTCTGGCCCTTTCTACTGGGATCTCTATGGTTCCTTGTCATTCTTTCCGTGTTTGAAACATGTTCATGTCACATCTTTCGTCCCAACCTTTCTACATACTTCAGTGTCGATCACAAGGATTTTGTAGAACCTGATTGTATACCTCAACTAGCTACTATACGCGGATCATACTATCTGATCGTAATCAGGTTTTCCACGTGGTATTTATCATACCCAGTTGAAATTCTGAATCTCGGCTTCAATAAAAGAAAGATCACTGTCTTTTCACCTTTTTTGCACAATGAGCGACACGTCCTTAACACCCTCATCACCTACCTCATCTACTTCTACTCTGGTAGCATCAGCAACGCCATCGCCGGAACCGAAGGTTCGCTCCTTGGAACCTGTCGAGGTATCTGAAGACGATAAAGCTGAGGCTCTTCGGCTGAAGGCAGAAGCAAATAAGGCTTTTACCAGTACGCGTTCCCATTTTACATCTCGTATCGCTACTTCGATTGTTGAGGTCTACCCTCCGTTCCTTCCACTCCGTGTCCAACCCTGATTAGGTCATGACTTTCCTACCGCCGCAAAATTCTACACTGCAGCCATTGAAAAAAATCCAAATGAACCGACGTTATGGTGTAACAGGGCATACACACGGATGAAGCTGGAGGAGTATGGATACGCGCTATCTGATGCCAGTAGGTCCTCTATGCGTTATATCAAGACCATGTCTGACACCGCAAATAGCCCAGGCGATTCAGCTTGATCCTCGATATGCGAAGGCGTTCTATCGGTATGCCCTGACACACACACACATATTTTCTGCTTCTAACCGCAGAGTACGCGACAGTCGGGCCACATGCAATATGCAATTGCTAAAGTATTCAGCCGCGGTTGCCGACTTCAAGAAAGTCCTGACGCTAGAACCTAAGAATGAATCCGTCCGAGCGCAGTTGGTATCGACGCAAAAGTTGATACGCAAGATAGAATTCGAAAAGGTGCATCTCATATCTTTCATGTTGCAACGCATATCCTTTGTAAGTTAACAGTCGTGATGCATAGGCGATTGAACTGGAAGAAGAGAAGAGCCCTATCGAGAGATGTCGTGAGATTATCGCTGAAGGTCAGCATCACACTTTTGTCGCAAATCGATTTAGTCGGAGTAAATGAACCGATGACAGGCGGCTGCGATGTGGACACGAGTTACGCTGGACCTCAACTTGACTTGGAAAACGGAAAATATAAAATCACGTATGAATTTATCAAGGCTATGATCCGATGGTTCAAGGACGGAAAGACTTTGCCAAAACGATACGTTTGGGAAATCGTTATCGGCGCATATGAATACTTCTCAAATTCAGACAGCCTCGTTGATATTGAATTGGAGGATGGAGTTACGTGCGACGTTATCGGAGATGTCCATGGTATGTTTGTCCTTGGCAAAATTTTATCAGCTGGTCTCTAAAGAGCACTCTTGTCAGGTCAATTTTACGATATGCTTCACCTATTTTCTTTGACAGGGGAGCCGAATGAGAAACATTATCTACTAATGAATGGAGATCTGGTGGATCGAGGATCTTGGTCCATTGAGGTGATCTTAACTGCATTTGCTTTCAAATGTATGCATATTCGCTTGACTCGTATCAAGACTAATACCATTCAGGGCTCTATCCTAATTATATGTTCATTAATAGAGGGAACCACGAAACAAAAGACATGAATCGTGCTTATGGTTTCGAGGGTGAAACAAAGCATAAGCATGGCGAACAATCATATAAGGTATGTGGTTTTTCATTAGGTGACATTTAACTGAATAGGGGACAGCTGTTCGCTTATGTTTTCACCGCACGTAAGTATATTGTTGGAAACAGTCGCCGTACCCAGATTGATGTTGTATTTTATAGTTCCCCTTGCAACTCTAGTGTCTGCTACCAAAACACTGCCGTCACAAAGACAGTCTGGTGCGATCCTATCTCCTCAGGGCTTAAAGCGCTATTTCGTGGTACACGGTGGTCTCTTCAGTAAAGATGGAGTAACACTAGAGGATATCCGGAAAATTGACAGAGTTGGCCGGCAACCAGGCCAAGAAGGTCTCATGTGTCAGTACTTACCTATTGGAAGTAGTGTCCGCTTACTTAACTACTTTTCTCAGGTGAAGTAAGGTTTTCATTTGTAGTGTCCGAGTTTATCGGAAGGTATTCATTATGACACCAAGTTGCTTTGGACTGATCCCCAAGATGCACCTGGACGTGGGCCAAGTAAACGCGTAGGTGATGTCTTATTCGTTCGTCTTCCGTATTGATCTTTCTCCTTAGGGTGTCGGCATTGGTTTTGGGCCTGATGTAACTCAGAGGTGGTGTACGCTGAATGGTGTTACAGGTGTCATCCGTAGTCACGAAGTACGCCAAGGTATGATCATTCTACTCTCATTTTCACACGTAATCTAAGACCTCTTTGATAGATGGGTATCAAATCGAACATAATGGTCTCTGCACCACTGTAAGCGCGCTTTTCTACGAATTCCCTCAGACGACTCATATTTCAAATACAGGTATTCTCGGCTCCCAATTATGTCGATCAAGGCGGGAATAAGGGCGCATTTGTAAATAAATTACTCTACTTCTACCTCATGCGTGTTTGACAGTTCTCTTTCAGATTCGTATCGACAGCACTGGGGACCAGAAATATTTCCAATTTGAAGCGCAACCCCATCCACCATTGAAGCCAATGGCATATGTCCAGGGCGGACTTGGGAGCATGTTTATGTGATTGGCCACTGGCGGCATTTTTTTATGATCTTGGTTTTTTTAGTATTATCGCTACAATATAGAGGATTGAGGAACGGGCTCCGTAGATTATATGATTTATGTAAGTAATCTAGTTGCCCAGAACTTGACTCCGCGTGTGAAAATATATCACATTGGAGTTGGACCTTCATCAGAGTCTGACCAGTTTACGATTTCTGTCCACCCTGCCTTCGAAACGTGTCCCAGAAGTTGATATAAGCAAGGACAAAACAATACGAATCACTCGATGGATAGAACGAAATCCAAGCTAGCCGCCTTTTTTGACAAAGGCGAAGAAGAATCTTCGTTCACAGTGCGATGGATAGAATTACTTCCCCTTCGCTCTTTCCACTTACCAACCGTTACCTATACACCAGCAAAAGACGGTCGACGATGCTAAACTTTCCCAGTATGCATCGGGCACAGTACGCAAGTCCCGTAGAGAGAAGGATCAGGAGGCTGCCGAGGCGAAGAAACGAGAAGAAGAGGCGAATGCTGCGAAAGCGTATGCGGAGTTCATTGACGCGTTTGAGGGGCAAGATGCGACGAAGAGGTCAGTTGGGCCAAGCTTCGTTAAATCTTCCACGGAATCCAAGGCCGCATACTCCCATGCATCATCTCTCGACAAGTCGCGTTCTGGGCCGGCAATGAACAGGGTCTGGTCGAATTTACTTTCCAATACTACGTCACTCACATGAGTTGCAGTCCCCGTCACCTCCGCCCAGTAACGCACCGAAACCAAAAGGAAAACGAGCCATGGATGCATTCTTGGAAGAAATCAAGAAGTGTGTCCTTTCTGAAGTGCTATGTCTATATTGTTAATTAGAACACAGGGAACAAGCTGAGCGCGAGGCGAAGTATGCTCGACAAGGTGATTTTTTCTTCTCTCTTTCAAATTGGAAGTCTGACTAACCATCTTTCTAGCTCATGGCCATGGCCGCTCAGTCACAGCACTTGCTGGTAAGACCACCAATTATATGTTCCACATCATTTCCCCTCAAATTCCCCATCAAAGCTTATGAAGGCCAGAGTGGCAGCAAGGACCGAGGAGACCCGCAAGTATGTTCGCAAATTTATTTATGTTGAAGTAGTAGCTAATATCAAGACTAGACGTCTAATGTTTTTGTTGCTAATCTGCCACCCCATGTCACTGAACAAATCCTGGGAAACTTTTTCGCCCGCGCTGGCCCTGTAGGCTCCGTAAGTTTCACTCCATGCTATTTATGAATCTGCAACAAAGTCGCCTCTACTAGGTCAAAGTCATGTGGCCACGAACGGACGGTTCAGCAGGACCAGGTGCTGACATGACTGCTTCTCGCAGGTCAAAAAATACTGGTCTGAGTGGATTTGTTTCTTTTATGAAGAGGAAAGATGCGGAGCGTGCACTCCGCGAATTTGATGGCTTTGATTGGGGAGGATCGATTTTACGTGTTGGGTGGAGTAAAGCTGTCCCAGTTGCAGCAAAACCACTCTATGGTTAGCCAAAGGATTTAATCAAGGTGTTTGGAATGGCTTATCTCTTCATTCGTAGTCACCGAAACAACGAGAAATTGGAGCTCAAGCCGAAGCCGAAGCCGAAGCCGTTCAAGAGAGAGAAGGCGCTCTCGTTCTCCGAGACGTAGGGCCAAGGTCCGCTCATACAGCTCATCAAGGAGCCGATCTCGGTCACCCCGCTTCCGATCATCGCCCAGATCGCGCCGAAGTCGTTCACCACGCAGACGTTATTCTCAAAGTCCATCGAGCCGTGGCCATATGGAGGAAGAGGAAGCGGTAACGGATACTTTTATTCGTGCCGTTGCAGCCGAGGTGAAGGGGCATGATGCGAAATATGAAGGAACGTTGCGGGAGCGTGAACAAAATAACCCGAAATATGCGTTCCTTTTACACAAGAATGTAAGTAAAACGCTTCCACCTCTACCACATGTTTTCTTACTAGGTCCAGCATCGCCGCCATGCCTTTTATCGTGGGCTCGTCGACTCCGAACAATCTCTAGAACCAGAATTTGACGATGAAGCAAGTTGATCATCCGAGAATAATATATATTCTAACTTGTCCTTCGCACAGGGCTATAACTCTGTTTACTCTACAGATTCTGCTGAAGAATCGGAACGGGAAAGAGTACGCAAGAGTCAGCTTGGTCGACTAGCGCGAAGGAGATTTGAATCAATGCTTCGTGCTTTGTCAGGAAAGAGAGGAGAAATTGCCCGTTGCATGGCTTTCTGCCTCGAACATGCCGAAGCTGCCCATGAGGTCTGCTGCTGTATTACACATCTTATTTAGCTGGTTCTCAATGCCGTACGCAGGTTGCAGATATTATTGTCGCGTCGCTCCTCGTCGATGGAACAGCAGTACCTCGTAAAGTCGCTCGTCTTCATTTGATTTGCGATATCCTTCACAACTCTGCTGCCGCCGTACCAAGTGCTTGGAAATTTCGCCTGGAGTTCCAGTCTCGACTTGGAATCGTCTTTGACCATCTCGCAAACATCTACCACTCTTTTCCTGGCAGGATCACCGCAGAGACATTTAAAAAGCAAATTACGGCGGTGGTGGATATATGGGAGGATTGGATTGTCTTTCCACCCGATTTTACAATGGAACTGAGGGAACGCCTCGATGGTGTGTTGAAGGAAGCGCCGGTCGAAGAGATAACGACCACAGAGACTGTTACAAAGAATGAAGCTTATGCCTCTCGCTTCAAAGCGAGCACGTTCAAACTCGCGACATTGCAGGACGGTACGACAGCCTTACCCGAGGACGGGGAGCCCATGGATGTAGCAAGCGATGTTGATGGAGCATCTATGGATGATGTCGACGGTGAACCGCTTGATGATGTGGATGGGGTGCCGTTGGATGATGATGTGGATGACAAACCATTGCAGGGCGACATCGACGGGGAGCCAATGGACGATATTGACGGCGCTCCAATTGACGACGATGATGTTGACGGTCTTCCTTTGGACGATGAAAATATTGATGGCCAACCACTCACTTAATATAATAGATATGCCATTTTGTAGTCACAATATGAAAGTATGAATTTATGCTCTGAAGTCCCTGCAATTGTTCAGTTTGATATTCGATAGATGTGTAATTACATATGTTAATCCCCATAGGTATGATGTGGCTAAAGACCAATTAATCCTGACGACGCTGACGACCCGTGTTTGTTGCTATTTTTACAATAGCATCCTTTGCGGCTTCAACAGCCGACTCAGAACCTGGGCGTTCAAGTCAATGTCGCGTTAGAACTAGGATTTTCAAACGAGGGCATACCGATAATGACGATTGTGGTGTCTTCCCGGCCGACAGTAATGTCGGCACCAGTCTCAGCGCGCAGACGCGCCACATTAGCACCCTTGGTGCCAACGATCCTGGGGAAAGCGGACCTTTCCGACAAAGTAAGGAATCCAACATGCGACATTCCCTGGGCATGTTTAATAGCTTCCTTGATGAGATGCTGTGCCCGCTCTAGACCAGCTTGATCGCGAGCTTTAAGAGTCCAAGTCGAGTCACCTTCTTCCGCATCCTGATAATTCAAGACAACTTCCCATTGAGTCTTGGCTGCAGACTCATCTTCAGCCTCATCAATGCGGGCAGTAGGTGTTGAGGGAGAAGGCGGTTTAGTAGGTACAGCCGACTTGGTTGGTTGACGTGACTGGTCGACTTGAACACCGAAAGAACGCAAGGTGCGGAAAAAGCTCCCTTGTTGAGAAATAGCGTGATGATACTTGAGTGGTACGACCACGGTATCAACGATGCCCGCCGGTGTCGCAGGCTTGATGGAACCCTAGACTGGAGATGAGTTGATTCAACACATCACAAAAATTTGAATGATTTACCTTGAGTTCTTCAATGGTCGCTTCAACTGCTGCACGAGAACCAGAGACCTTGACAATATTCGACACATCTGACTCTGCTAGATCGGCGATATTTTCGGGCTCGCCAACTTGATTATAGGAGCGGGAGCCAGGGAACTGAATCTGAACATCTCGCTTGGACTGGAGTTCGTTTAGGTGTTGGCCACCACGGCCAATAAGTGCACGGTGTTGAGGAGCGGGAATGTCAACACCAAGGATGACACGATCACGAAGAGCAGTCACATTTTTCTCAAGTTCTGCTTTCAGCTTGTTGACCAGTTTAAGTTCACCACGGAGTTTAACCTCATCGGAAGGTTCTCCTTGACGAGGGCTGCTTCAAATTAGTGGTGGCAAATGACTTTTTCGGAGAATTACTTACAATCGGATGAGGCCTGCTTGAAGTTTAGGATCTGAAGGACCACCACAACGCAAGACTAGTTCTTTGAGGCCTTGACCACCAGGACCAATCAAAGTACGATGATACTTGCTCTCGACCACGACCGAGACAGTAGTCTCCTCGGCAACCTGGTCTGCAATTGCGAGGATCGCCGCCTTTGCCGCATTGATGGCCTTCTTGGTCCCGCGGACAGTGACGTTGCTGAGAGCACCGCCATCCTCCGTTGATTTCTCGATATCAATTGCAGCAGCAGTGGTATCCTTAATCTCGTTGATCGATACACCACCCTTGCCAAGAATGCGAGCAACCGAACGGCTGGGTACCGTGAATGTGAGGAGGTTATTTGACTCCTTCTCAAATTCGACAGCCTACAACGCGATGATCATCAGCATTGCCACCCTCGAACTGATTGAAAAAGATGGACCTCAAGCAGCTCAGACTTGGCGCCAGCGACGCCCTTTTTACCACCCTTGATCAGAACTTCGTCTGCTTTGAGTGGTTCCCGCGTTTTGCCCTCTCCATTCTCCGTCGCATGGCGAGGGAAAGTAATTTTAACCGAGTACTTCTCCTCAAGCCGAATCGCGTACTTGCCGTTCTGGCCAATGAGGGACGAATGGTACTGGCTGGGAATCTTGAGGACTTCCGAAGTCTCATCCGCCTATAGAGACAGCATGACATGAGTATGTGACATAGACGGATGCTCAACGAATGCACTGACCAGTCTTTCGACCTGGCTCAAGATCCGCCTTTTAGCCTCTTCTACATTCTCTAAGCGCCCAGTGATCTGGAAAACCCGGATTAACGAGCTTCGGCTTATACGACGTAATTTCGTACCTTAATTTTAGACTTCTGGTGTACTACCTTCTTCTTTTTCTCCTTCTCATCAACGTCATCAGAGACATCAACTCTGACTCCAAGCTGCTCGCGCAACCTGTTGACTCCAGCACCAAGGGCACCAACAACACGTCCGACAAACTCCCTATCAATGTCGAATTCGGTCGACTGAACGAGGATCAGCCTCCAAACCGTACAACATAGAAAAAAGGAATGCATACATGGCTGTTATCGATTTCATCGTTCTTGGCGTTCTCGACGATCTTGAGAATCTCTTTCACAGCATGATCGACATCGGCACTGGCACCACGGACAAGGATGACATCGTTGGTTTCTGGATCACCAGCTTCCGCGCCGACCTTGATCGAAAGCGTCTTATCTTCGCCGATGATGCTGTAGAAAAAAGTAGATACCCTAGACACATGTAATGTTGTCGTTAAGACACTTACGCATTCAACGTAGTGCCGCCTTGACCTACAACAGCGTCGTGCCATCGGGCCTCTACGGGGACCTTCTCGCTCTTGACGTCAGCAGCCTCCTTTGCCAGCTTCAAAAGCTCCTTTTCGACATCATCAAGATGCTTTTGCTTATCATCGGGCGAGGACGACGCTGAAGCAGTAGATGGATCATAAACCAAAACAACCGTGGATTGTTCCAGAGTCTCGTTCGGGAAGATGACAATGATATTGTGAGCATCATGTAACTGCTTCAACCTCGACTCTGTAATTAGAAAGGGTGCCTCAACAGCGCGAGAGTCGAACTAACTCACTTCTTGGCGTTCTTGCCCATGATGACACGGTGAAGGAGCCAATCGATAGAGACGGACTTGGTTGCGCCAATAAGTTTTCCCATGAGTACCGAAATTTGCCTGACAACGTCATCGACAGCAGGCTTCTCTCCAACAAGATCGATGTTCAAGTTGTTGAGTTTCTCCACGTCGGCGGAAGTCGGGAAGAAAATCTCGACACCAGGGTGAGCGGTTCTGAGGGTTTTCTCGTACTGGATACGAAGCATGTAAGCCAAGATTTGCCTCGACGTAGCAATGGGACCAGGAAGGGGGAATTCATGAATGTATTGAGAATTGGCGCTTTCCATAACAGCACCAAGTCCAGTAGGCAAGTCGTTCCCGTGTCCCCAAACGGTAACCTCCTCGCTGGGTTCGTCGTGGTTGACGACAATGACAGCGCACTTGGTCTTGGCCAGGATTGCGTCAGCCGCCTTGCCGGTAAGGAGACGATGTTGACGTTTGGGCAGGGATATCTTGAGCGAGGTGAGGTTAGTGCTGAATGCCTCGACGGCGGACCTGATGACTTCAATGACCCGAACGACGGCCTCGCGGTCTCCACTGACAGTAATTTCACGATTGGGACGATTCAAAGCCAAAGTGATATTTCCACCCTCTGCAGCAGCCTCGAAAGTTGCTTTCCTTGCAGTGACGAACGGAAGGACATGTGCCGGAATGTCGCGAACACGCTGAGTGGACTTTGAGGTCTTGGAAGCGATAATCTGGTTGAGAAGGGCCTGGGCTTCGACAACAAGAGGTTGGGGACCGGTAAGAGTAACAGGGACGGTAGGTTCGTCGTCATCATCGAAAGACAAGGGTGTTGTACTGCCAGAGACGGAGCGACCATTGCCATTGGGGACTGCGAGAGAATCCCTCGGAGGGATATCGACTCTGACGCTGGTCTGGTCACGGATTTGCTTGAGAGTAGCACCTGAATTTAGGCGTCAGCCACGTTTACTAGCTGAACAGCAACTCTGTTTGCTACCTTTGGGACCAATGATTGACGCAATAGTGGAGGCCGGGGCTTGCATGGTGAGAGTGACCTGACAGACAGGTCAAGCGAGAGACGGAATTGAATGGAAAAATGACGCACCGTGGGGCTGCAAAGAGCCAGAAGACTGCGCTTTGCCTTGTCAAGCTCCTTCTGGGTGTCAGCCTTGAGGTAGAAGGTGGTCTGGCGGGTCCTCTGGTTTGCTGAAGCCTCGATTTTGACCTTGTACTTTGCCTGGACCTGCCTCATGATGTCTGTGAGGGTAGCAGGCTTTCCGTCTTTGCCCGTGTTGGAGAGGTCGAGGGCAGGAAGAGTGAAAGTGTCTGCAAAGACCTGTGTTTTGAGGACAGCAGGCTTGATACGAGGGCCATTTGCAGAGCCCCAAGAGGACTTTGCAGCAGAAGAGGGGACAGAGGTGGAAGACGCGAGGGAGGGAAAGGCAGAGTGGGAATCGGTGTCGAGGTCGTGGAGGGTGGTGGGCTTGGAGGGCCTAGGAAGGGGGTCGGGCAGAGAAGGGAAAGGGTCGGGAGCGCCTTCGAGTTGGTGCCTCTTCTGGAGGTCAGCAGCAGAGAGAGCCATGGCGGGGGTCCGAGAACGACGAGCCTTTGACGGGGTAAAAGACCAAAAGTAATTGTAAATATTATCTTGTTACTTTCAAACTTTCAATTACTTTACTCGTGAGACTTTTTCGACGTGGCATTCATTTCTAAATACTCATGTCACTTGCATCTTCCATCTTTCTCTCCATCCACGTGATCTATCATCGTCCATATGAAGTACATACTACTCCTTGCATCCCTTCTGGGGCCAGCCGTACTCGCTTCTTCTTTCCTACGGCAAGAAATACATAATGTCCTCAATCACCACCTTGTAAACCTTCCAGAATGCAAAAATCGCAGGGTACGTGCAGCCAAATCCTTCCCCGACATCTGTCCGACGATCCTGTTGCAGCCCACAGGCCCAATAGAGACCACTTCCTGTGACTACGAGTCCTTGGACAGCGTGAACGACGAACTGTTCAGCAACCTCTCCGACCTTGTCCCCCTCCCATTCTTCAAATACTTCCAAGTTCGTTTTTGCACCCCACTCCTATTAGACCCCGGTAATGACCCCATCCCTCAGGTCGACCTCTATCGAGAATGTCCTTTTTGGAATGAACATGGTTCCTGTATGGACCCAGGATGTGCTATAACGACTGTAGACGAGGTGAATAAGCATCCACTAGTAGCCCGTCATCACGTGTGACTCGATTCTTCCTCTCTAGAGCGACGTCCCTGAAAAATGGCGGTCAACTACCCTGAGCAAACTCGAGGCATCTTCTATCGAGAAAGTATGTCAAGACAATCCTCTTATTCTCTGCTGTACTCACATTTCCCTAGCGCCATGAATTACCTGGCTGCTATTACCGAGATTCAGACTTCTGTTTCCTGGACGATAATACTGGTCAGTGCCAATCCTTCAGCATCCGTCTTTTCTCAACATAAAGCAGGGGGAGACTACTTTGATCTTTCCCTTGTACCCGAACGCTACACCGGCTACTCTGGACCTAATGCGCACCGAATATGGCGATCGATATACAATGAGAACTGCTTCGGTCTATCTGAAATGACTTTGATGAGTGGAAAATCTCCGGCTCCAGTTTCTCTCCCCGACTCCATGTCTGAAGCCTTTGGAGATGAGGATCACGAGATAGATCATGCCGAACTCTGTATGGAAAAACGGGTTTATTATAAGGTCATCTCAGGTGTGTTCCTAAGATAGCCGCACCGCGCAGTACTCACGAGAAGATCAGGCCTTCACGCGTCTATTTCTACGCATATTTGTTTGGAATTCCTCAACCAAACTACTGGAGAATGGGTAACGACATCTTCATGTACAAGCAACTATTCTGAGGAGTTGATTCCTTCTTAGGCTCCCAACTTGCAATGTTTCATTGAAAAGGTGGCATCCCACCCTGAACGGCTGCAATACATCTATTTCAACACTGTTCTCTTGCTTCGCGCCGTTTCTCGCTTGGGTCCTTACCTCTCTTCATACGATTACTGCTCGACGGGCACTCATGAAGACGATCAAGCTACACTTGACAAAGTAAACAAGGTTGTAAACATTGCACATAACGTGGGGAGATTCGATGAGTCTATTCTTTTCAGAGGACAGAATGCCGACGTGATGGTTCTTTCTTTTTTCGAGCACACCCATGCTTATTTTTGTCGGCATAGGTACTGAAAGAAGAATTCAAAACTCACTTCCGGAATGTGAGCCGAATTATGGATTGCGTGGGATGCGACAAGTGTCGTCTATGGGGAAAAGTTCAGACTACAGGATTGGCCACAGCCTTGAAAATATTATTTGAGCTCGACGAAAAGACTCTTGAGTAAGTTTGGCAGGTTTCTTCTATGTTTAGGGGTTTAATCTATTTTAGCCCACATTCTAATGCTAATCTTCTCCAGCGCTCCGAAGTTGTCGCGCTAATCAACACTTTGTACCGATTTACTGAAAGTTTGGAAGCTGTCAATAATTTCCGTGTCATGTGGTCTACCATGAGCGTGGAAGACTCAGAGGATCTCATTACTAAGAGTGAACAGGCCACTGCAGGAAAGGTTGGCCCTCCTCCAACACGGTCGTCGAGTGATCCGGAACTGACCAAAATACAGCTACACCCATCTCCTCGAGTGCAACATGATCGCGTTGCAAGTATCTTTGAGGAGGCCCAACTCCGGCTAGCTTCCTTGTTTCGTGTTTGCAAGAATAGCACGGTGGAGTGCTTCGGTTATCTCCTTGACTACTTTAATGGTGGATTAAACGCTATAGTATCGATACTCACGGCTTCTGGAAAGGAAAGAGGGCCTGGAGCCACACACGGGGAGCTATAACCCCACCTGGGAAAATAACACAATGTACCATATTATATCTAACATAGAATAATAATTACTTACGGTCAGCTGGACCTACGTGCAGCTTCCGGTTATATAGCGACACTAGGACAGTGCGAAGATCGGATCTGTTCGTCATGATGGGCAGCGTTGGTGACAATCGTGGTATTTCTTGAGACTTTTGCTCGAACCTTTGAGTAATATCTTCGTGCACTATGGATTGAACGTCGTGTCATTTATTCCAGGTGTCTGGAAAGTAAAGAGGGCTCACGGGGAGCTATAACCCCACCTGGGAAAAACACACGATGTACCATACTGTATCTGACATAGACTCACGATCACTTACGGTTAGCTGGCTACGCGGATCTGTTCGTGGTAGATTACCCGGCGAGGGATGCATCGATGATGCATGAATGGCAACCGTGTTCTACTTCCGCTCCAAACCCTTGCATTATGGATTGAACGCCATTTTTTTGAGTGCCTGGAAAGTGAAAAGGGGCTGTAGCCATACACGGGGAGCTATCACCTTGGAATGACACACAATGTATCTAACATAAATAAACCGAATAATCACTTCCTGGCTGGCTGATAGCAATTATACTGCTCCTAATCCGAGTGATTACATAACATAACATAATCCGTCTCAGAGTCAGTGACCACTTGGTTTCTCACGTCTGCTCCAGCTTTCATGCCGTCGTCGACTTCCAAAGGCTACAAGCGCTGCTTCACTTCTAAGCTATGATTATACTGGATGCTGAGGAACAAGAATCCTACAAACGACTTCATGATCCCTTCCTGGGGGGCCCGACGCTGCGTTTCCCGGAGAAAGCGGCATCTCGATCGGATTCACCTCTCCCCGACTACGAAACTTCTGAGGCCCACCACAAGCTTTTAGCCAAAGAGCTTTCAGCGAAACCTAATCGCACAGAAGTGAGGCTGTGGCGGGCGATATTGTATTCGTTGGTGATATATGTCTTACTCACAATTGTGATCGGGGTCCCGATTATCGTCGTGGTGCGTTTTGAACATCCTTCGGTGCGTGTGAGGATGCTCAAACCATCCCTTTTAGAAGAAGAAGCAGCAGACATCCAGTGCTCATCCAAATTATAATTCTGGAGTATCTGAGGATAATGATAATCCTGACTCTGATAATCCAGGCCCGATGTGGCTCTTCACTGAATCCCCAAATTGCAATATGCCCCGCTTTGAATTACTTGACTCACCATTTCCCTCTGCCTTGTACGTGTATCTTTATCGTTCAGGCAATTGCGAGTCTCAATGGTATTGCTCGTAGTGCGGAACATAATTTCACTTACTCTGGTTCATACTACATTCAATCCAATATCTCTGATGCGACGTCAAGCATCACTCATTCTCATTCAATTGGCAACCTTACAGTTGACCTCAATCCGGATCCTTCGGTCTCCGAAGTGACTCTCCAAGTAAATGTTTGGGCTACCTCCGTTGAGCTCCTTCGATGTACTACTACTTGTTTCATCGACTCGGACAAGCGAGGGCTTTTGGTATTTGTACGTCTTTTTTTCCATCTCTCCTTCTTTTTCTCGTCAACTGATTCTTCCAGACGACCCGGCCATTACAAGAGGAAGATTTTATTAGAGTACATATCAAGATGCTTTTGCCTCGCAACAATACCTCAACCGTGCTCGACAATTTTGTCACCAACCTCCCGTGGTTTTCGCACACGTTTGGAGACTTGAAAAATCATACGATGAATAACATTGTCCTTTCGGGTACCCGGGAAAACGTGACCGCAGGCGTATGTTTCTATATTTTTGCTAGCGTGATTCGTGTCATGTCTTATCGAAACCACAGTCATTGAAGGGCTCTTCGATATCTGTGAAGAATTCCTATGCCTCTATTATTGGTGACTTCTATGCCACCTCTTCATTGAACTTGGACAGTATCAAAGGGTATGTCGCTATCACGCAACTCTTGTCGTTCATTGACAGGCGTTGCATCGCATTTCCAGGAACATTCACGCCAACATTACTTTAGAACAACTCTCGTCATCAAAAAGTCCGACCTCATTACTTTTAGATACTGGTGATGGGTAAGTTCCATTTTTATCGGTTGGCAAGGGAAACACTCACAATGGTATGCAGTTCAATTGATGCCAATGTTACCCTCGTCGCGCCCTCTAAACCCCGCTCACATTCACCACCTTTCACATTCACTGCGGGTGTACAAACATTCAACGGTCCCGTCACATTTCATGCCGATTATACCAACTCGACACCTCCATCACCTTTGCAACTTACCGTCACAAATACCGATGGGAAAACCGATGTCTCGCTCGGCAGAAAATTTGAAGGAAACCTCAGTGTCCAAAGTAAGCTTGGACAAGTGAACGTGCTATCTAATTATATATCTCCGACATTGGACCCTCGTGGCAAGCACCGGCAATATACCTACCTGCCGCAACAGCAGAAAAGTGAACATTCTCAAGTGGGCTGGGTGGGATGGGGGTCGTCGCCACCAAAGTCTGACAGTAATGTGTCTCAGGGGCAGGTGAAGATAACGACATCCCTCAGTCCCATTACGCTCCATCTTGCGACCCCTTGAAGGGCGCTGTACCATAGTTACGGACTGGACCAGTACTTATCGTGTAACAGTAATTTGCTACCTCCGCAATCGTTGTATACCCAGTCACATCTCCTAAGCCATGTATGTATTATATTCAGTATATCAGTTTCTGACTCTGAAATTGCTTGTGCCTAATTACGAGGAAATACCGGGAGCGGGTTGAAAGAAAAACCGGAGGAGGCCGATTGCGTGATTATAGGTAATAATGAACCCATCGCCATCGCGTCATCATGACCCATTACGAGTCCTTACAAAAATGCATTGTTTTCTCAGAGATCACTTTGCTTTTACTGATATCCTGAATTCCATCGTCTTTCTCAATGGCCAACACTCCCCACGGCGGCATTCTCAAGGTCGGTTGGCACATCATGCAATGGGCTCCCACTGACGACTACATCCTCAGGACCTCGTTGCCAGAGACGAAAATATTTCTGCAGAACTCAGAGAGGAATCACATAGACTCCCTGATATCATCCTCACCGAGGTGGGTGTCCATTCTTCAAGTCAAAGAAGCAGCTAACCGATCAATGTCCAGCGCCAACTGTGTGATCTCGAATTGATCACTAATGGTGGGTTCAGTCCTTTGGAGGGGTTCATGAACGAGGGGGATTACAAGAGGTATGTTGGTTCATGAGATATATGAAGAATGTTCTTGATGGTTGAGGTGCTTTTTAATATAGCGTTGTCGAGACTTTACGACTTGAGGATGGTACCTTGTTCCCTATGCCTATCACTCTTGACGTCTCCCGCGAGACCGTCGCAGAGCTATCAATAGTTCCTGGGTCGAGGATAACGCTCCGCGATCCACGCGATGATGAGCCCTTGGCTATTCTCACAGGTTAGTACATCTCAGGTAAAGTTTCTTCGGAGTGAGATTGATTGAAGAGGGTTTGCTTTATAGTGCAGGATATTTATCAGCCTGATAAGGTCAAAGAAGCGATAAACGTTTTGGGTGCAGATGACCCAGCACATCCGTCCGTGGCGTACCTGCGCAACCGCGTGAAGGATCTGTATATCGGTGGAAAACTCCAGGCGATCCAGGCTCCTTCGCATTATGATTATGTTGCCCTCCGATGTGCGTTGTCTTGATGTTTTTTTTTTCTTTCCTTTGTTCTCGGTGCTCATATGAGTGACGCGATAGATACTCCCTCCCAACTACGTGCCCACTTTAAAAAATTGTCATGGAGAAAAGTCGTCGCTTTCCAGACGCGTAACCCGATGCACCGTGCTCACCGTGAGCTCACCGTTCGTGCGGCTCGGCAGCGCCAAGCGGTTAGCTTCCTCTTCCGAATTTGCTTTCGTTGACACTAGACGCTGAATGGGTTTCTGTAGAATGTTCTCATCCACCCTGTCGTTGGCTTGACAAAGCCTGGTGATGTGGACCATTATACCCGTGTTCGTGTTTACGAGGCGATTATGGCAAAATACCCGAATGGAATGGGACATCTTGCACTTCTTCCTCTCGTGAGTTGACGACGAGTCTTTTGGTCGCTTTTTTGTATTGAAAGATACTTTCAGGCGATGCGTATGGCCGGACCGAGAGAAGCCGTCTGGCACGCCATCATCCGCAAAAACTACGGCGCTACCCACTTCATCGTTGGACGCGACCATGCGGGACCTGGAAAAAACTCTCAAGGAAAAGATTTCTATGGGCCGTACGATGCTCAAGACCTTGTTACGAAATATCACGATGAGCTTCAGATTGAGATGGTGCCCTTCCAGCAAATGACGTACCTTCCTTCGTCGGATGAGTACCAGCCCGTGGATGAGGTACCGAAGGGTGTTCAGACGCTGGATATCTCTGGCACTGAACTTCGAAGACGCTTGAGGACAGGTGCCCCGATCCCAGACTGGTTCAGCTACGAGTGAGTTTTTAAGCGATTTATTTATGTGTGCATGTAACTCATCCGGTGTTCCTAGTGCTGTGGTCAAAGTCCTTCGTGAGAGCTACCCGCCTCGCAACAAGCAGGGCTTCGTTTTGCTTCTTTCTGGTCTGCACAATTCTGGAAAGGACAGCATCGCCAAGGCCCTACAGATGACGTTTAACCAGCAAGGCGGACGGAGTGTCTCTCTACTCCTAGGCGAGACTGTTCGCCATGAACTTTCTCCAGGTAAATACCGAAACAGTCCTTGTTACGACGGTGTGGAGCTAAACCTACGACATAGAACTTGGGTACTCTCGCGAAGACCGGATGCTTAACGCTCAACGACTTGGCTTTGTTGCTGCCGAGCTCACTCGTGCAGGTGCGGCGGTCATTGCGACACCGATTGCGCCGTACGAGCAGCTGCGGGACAACATTAAGGACAATGTGCTTCAAAATGGTGGTGCCGGTGCCAACTACTTCTTGATCCACGTTGCGACGCCCTTGGCGCATTGCGAGAAGACTGACCGACGGGGGCTGTATGCCAAGGCTCGACGGGGAGAGATCAAGGGATTCACTGGAGTTGATGACATATACGAGACGCCATCAAAGGCGGACCTTACTGTCGACGTGACACAACAAAGTATCCCAGAGATTGTGCACAGTAAGTGTTTCTCGCTTGTATGATCGGGGTGTGGGCTCAAAGGTTGCTGCTAGGTATCATGCTATTGCTTGAGACCAACGGTCTGCTGTAGGGATCTTCGGAGGCGGAATAGAACATAGACATGTATTCGCTTGCAATGTACACACAACTTGTAAATTATGATTAAGATTTAGATTTGGACTGCTAGACCACTTGTCCGCATTTGGAATTGGTGCTGATCAGTGGGGAGGATTGTCAGCCTCAGCGAGAGAGTGATATAAGGCTGGTGGGGAGTGGGGGATTCCTCTAGCATCGTGGTACACCCTACTCACAATTCATTGTACACTCTATTATAAGAATCACTCGTTATTGACTATGCCTTCCTATGCCTCCATCCTATCCACGGCGCTTCTTGCATCGGCCTCTGCAACGCGGGCCGCACCCTTGGCGACCAATCATGTATGTATGGTTAATCATGCCAGTGTGAGACCCGCTCAACAAGCCTCTAGGCGGGCCATGACGACGCGGTAGTGATGATCCTGCTTGGCTTGCCGGTGTACAAGCCTTGCGCCACACTGCGAGAACTAAGAGAACATAATCAGGGATGCGAGACAGAAACCTTTTCGTTCTTCGACGCGCTGTTTAGCGGGTGGTGCCGTGAGGGCGGCGAAACGCGATACAAAGACGACGGGAAGACGCTTCTCGGACTATTTGGACGCGCTGCAGATCCGAAACAATCGTAGTGATCCCTTGTGATAAAAAATTGGTACCGGGGCCGGGTCGGAAGTAGTCGGATGTATGTCACGTGAGAGGTCTCGGAATCGCGAATATTAAAGGGTAGAAAGAAAAAAAAAAAGTTTAGAAAGGTCCCATCTGCGGTATGTTGAGAAAAGTTGCTGGTGTTCGTGTTCCCTCGAGCCGTATTCTCCGCCAAACTCCCACAAACGGCGCTCTCCGAACTCTTGTTACTTCTTCGAGGTCCTTTGTTCCCAAGTTTGCCCGTAACACCCCAGTAGCACCCGCTTTCTCTTCTATTCACCGCCGCCACATGTCTGCCCACGCAGGAGAGTCTACTTTGCGCCCAGAGCCTGACAAGGTTCTCCAGGACATCGCCGACTACGTCCACAACTACGAGATCACCTCCGATCTCGCCTGGGAGACCGCCCGTCTCTGCCTCATCGACACCATCGGCTGTGGTCTTGAGGCCCTGAGGTTCCCTGAGTGCACCAAGCTCCTCGGCCCTGTCGTCGAGGGAACCATTGTTCCCAATGGTGCCAACTTTCTTTTTTGACATCTTATCTTCCTATTCTCATCTATAGTTACTTAGGTACCCGTGTCCCTGGAACCAACTACCAGCTCGACCCTATCCGTGGAGCATTCAACATTGGAGCCACCATCCGCTGGTTGGACTTCAACGACTGCTTCTTGGCTGCTGAATGTGAGTTTCCACACTCAGCGTCCTGTACATATGCCCTAACTCTTCTCTCAGGGGGTCATCCTTCCGACAACTTGGGTGCCATCCTCGGTGTCGCTGACCATCTCGCCCGCCAGGGAACTCCCCTCACCGTCCGTGACATCCTCGAGGCCATGATCAAGGCCCATGAGATCCAGGGTTCTCTTGCCCTCCTCAACTCCTTCAACAAGGTCGGCCTCGATCACGTCGTCCTCGTCAAGGTCGCTTCCACCGCCGTCGTGTCCAAACTCCTTGGTCTCAGCCGTGACCAAACCGTCGACGCCGTCTCTCAGGCCTGGGTCGATGGTCAGTCCCTCCGCACTTACCGTCATGCCCCCAACACCGGCCCTCGCAAGTCCTGGGCTGCTGGTGATGCCAACTCCCGCGCCGTCAACCTTGCCTTGTTGGTCAAGAAGGGCGAGAAGGGTCTCCCCTCCGTCCTCACCGCCAAGACCTGGGGCTTCTACGATGTTCTCTTCAAGGTAAGTTATCGTCTTTCCTATCTCGTCATCACCAGCTTGTTGACCCACCTTTCTTTTCCAGGGCAAGCCCTTCGAGTTCCAGATCCCCTACGGATCCTACATCATGGAGAACGTCCTCTTCAAGATCTCCTACCCCGCCGAGTTCCACGCCCAGACCGCCGTCGAGGCTGCTCACATCCTCCACGCTAAGCTCAAGGAGCTCGGCAAGACCTCTGATGACATCAAGAGCGTCAGGATCCGCACCCAGGAGGCCGCCAAGAGGATCATCGACAAGCAAGGTCCTCTTGACAACTTCGCCGACCGCGAGTGAGTAACCAACTTGGGCTTCCATTTATCATTATGGCTAACCCATTCCGCGCTATAGCCACGCCATCAACTATATGGTTGCCTACCCCCTCATCTTCGGTGAACTCACCTCGGAGAGCTAGTAAGTTAACTTATTTCGGAAACTTTTTCCGACCCATTTGCTCATGCACCTCCCAGCACCGACGCTTCCGCTGCTGATCCTCGCATTGATGAACTCCGTGCCAAGATCTACTGCGTTGAGGACACCCGCTTCAGCACCGAGTACCACGAGCCCTCCAAGCGCTCCATTGGTAACGCTCTCCTTGTTGAACTCAACGATGGCACCGTCCTTGACGAGGTTTCGATCGAGTACCCTGTCGGCCACAAGCGCAGGAGGGCTGAGGGCACACCCTTGTTGATCAACAAGTTCAAGAGGTCAGACCAATTCGTGCTAGACTTCACGCATTCGTACTCATTGTCCTTTTTTTTTTTCCTCCAGGCACATCTCTCACCACTTCGACGAGGCTCACCAAAAGAAGTACGTGTTCCTTTCCTATCGTCCCTCCCAGCATCGGACTCACAGATAATCTGTAGGATCTTGGACACCGTCTCCGACGCTGCTTCCCTTTCCAAACTTCCCGTTGACAAGTTCACCGACCTCTTCGTCAAGGCCTAAGCTTGTCTAATAAAGGAAACAAAAATACGAATATTGAATACCGGGTTATTCTATTCTAAAGCAGATAGAATACATGATTGTATAATCACAGGGAATGAAGTCAATACAGGAAATTGCCTTTTATATTAATACGAGAGTTTGTGGCTTATGCGTAAGGAGTACACCCTCTTTTTGATTGGACGGGACACGAACCATCTGTTTCAAATGGATGCGGAGACTATTGTACATGCCTAATGCCTAACAAAAGTACATATTACCATTATACCTTCACTTCTTTTGATTCAAATTGAGAGAAGGAACACCAACCCTCTTGCGAGAACGCCATTTCTTCTTAACTGTTGTCTTCTCTGGGCCTTTTACCGATTCAGTTGCGTTTTCCTTATTCTCCTGAGAAAATCCGTCCTCTTGGTGTTTGATCTCGCCCATGTCCGTTTCGACGATACTGGTCTTCACCGTCTTCACATCGTCTTCGTTATTAATGGGTCGTGCAGATTGCAAGTGCGTGCGAGGGCTGCTTGGAGCATAAGACGAGTCTTCCTCTGCGACAGAAGAAAGTCGGCGCTGTATAAGACGTGCCATGGGAATAGACTGAATCCTTGGCCCT
The DNA here is from genome assembly GCA_003313055.1 of Termitomyces sp. MG145. Classification (NCBI taxonomy): domain Eukaryota; kingdom Fungi; phylum Basidiomycota; class Agaricomycetes; order Agaricales; family Lyophyllaceae; genus Termitomyces; species Termitomyces sp. MG145. Next base: position 56,216 of record QGOB01000527.1, on the reverse strand, counting down.
TGCAAAAGTCGACTTCGGGCCTGAGGTACATTCGAGTGCTGTAAAAGACTGGAGAAGGGAGTGTCTTGCGATTGAGAATTGACGCGTACAGTAGAGGGGACCCCCTTGAGGATGAGAGACATGTCGAGTGCTGAAGATGGTCGTACAAGGGAATTTTCTGGAGAAGCTAGGGATTTCGTTCTCGAGTTAAAGCTTGGATCTGAGTGATTTGCATTTGGAAAATTGACAATGTTATTGAGTTCGCGTTGCACCACTTCGGTTGGGCGAGCATCAGCCGAAACGTCTCTTCTGGAAAAATTACTTGATCTGTCGGTTGGGCGAGCATCAGCAGAAATGTCTCTTCTGGAAAAATTACTTGATCTGGTATGAGTCCTGGAATCAAAGCTGGATGGAACGGAATGTTCATAGTGAAATTGCGAGGAAGAGTCTAAAGCGGGAAAATCGAGAGAAGCTGTCGGAGACCAAGGAGGCGACGAAGGTTGCAGTCTAGGTAGAGTACTTTGTTGTCGTTCAGCACGATATCTTTGTGCAATTTCTATTGCTGAGAGTCTAGGGCCCGGGATGATCTGAGATCCTGGTCGGGGTTCTATGAAAATACGAGGAGTCATGGCGGAAGAAGACCGATGGCGAGGAGCGGGTATGAAAGCAGAAGACATGGATGGCGACTCGGATGTTTTCATAGACTGTAAAGGATCAATACCTGGTTTTCTCTGCACATAGGGAGTTAGCTTGTGGATGTCGATTGGGGTGTCGTCCCAGACTCTTGGTTTGTCCGGAAAAACTTCATGCATTGTTTGAGGCAGAATTTCCGATACAGATGCGAAAGGTTGTGGTTTAGCGCGAAGGATCGTGTTTCCCGAATCCTGACCGAAATCCTGGTCGTCTAAAGCTTTGTCGTCAAGGTGTTTGCGGATTGGCTGAAAATTGTGCATAGAATCATATAGAACTTGGTTGGACGAGTCAACTATTGCAATGTCCGATTGGGGAGACTTTGCTGATGGAGTTTCCCGAACAGCGTTAGACTGCGTGTCATCGAGTTCAAGTCCCCATATCATCCGAGGAAGGTCAGCATCTTCAATGATAGTTCCTTCCGCACCCCTGTACAAGTGGTAAATCAACATAAGGTAGAACATTATGGCTTTTCATTGAGAGCCTCACGAAGGACACCTAGCATATGGTAATGAAAGGGGCCCATGAAGAGCAGGAATAGGACGCGGAGGTGAACTGGCCCAAGTGATCCAGCCTGCAGATAATCCTTGATGAAGTTGAAGTCGAATGAATAGTTTAAGAGCGTAGTTACCTGCCTCATCTTCCGCGTCGCACGCCTTACCGGAGGACAAGCTGCACTGACGAAGAAAAGTCTTGGAAACGCGCGATTCATTACCAATAACAAGGACTGATTGTGGTGATGAGGGAGGAGATGGTGTCGTAGGCACATCCGACGGTGGAAAGCTACGAGCACATTGATGCACAGATCCTGTTCCTGAGGAGTGGTAGGACGTGTCCAGCGATGAGTCAAGATACTCCACGGATGAAGATAAGTTGTCTTGCGCCGAGCCAGGCGATCCTAGGTTCGGGTTACGTTCTAGCTCAGGACCAGGCAAGGAAACCACACGAAGTGAGGGTCCATCATGAACAGGTATACTCGAATTTTCATTTTCAGACAAGCTCTTCAATGCGGCCGTCTCGGGAAAGGAAACAACACGTTTTCCTTGATTGTGAATTCTGCTCGGGCGGCTGCGGGGTAGTTGGGCTGGCTTAGGTACGCGATAAGGCCTTAATTGACTGGAAGAACTTGATTCCAAATTGTGAGACAAACACAGAGGCTCTGAATAGGTATATGCGGCGTCGATTGCAACGCCCTCTGGGTCGGAGTAATGTGCAGTGGAGGCTCCCTCGTCGTGATTCGGTCTGTATCCTTGTAAGTTTTGGGTACGACGCTGAGATGGGTTTGGTGAAGGCGCCAACTGGTCGATCTGGAAGGTCTGAATTGCCTTTTCTACATATTTCTTTCCATTAAATGCCATGAGAAGACCAGAGAGCGAGACGAGAGCGATAAAACGCGAAGAAAACACGAAAAAGATGCAAGTCAGAAGTCGGATGAAAGATGAGATCAGAAGACTACATAAAGCGCCGCGCGGAGTCTGAACCTATTCTTTCTTCTTAAAGAAGGTCGACAACTTCGCCATACCATTCACATTGACTTTTTTCAACTTCTCTACACCATGCGACCCTTTTGCAGGCTTCCTCTTCTTGTCCTCTCCTGCTGTAGTTTTACTCTTCGTCTTCTTCCCACTTTTAGTAGTAACTGCTGTTCCAGCAACGGCTTCGTCCACAATTACCTTGAGATGCGCGTCGAGTGCAGTGAAACTAACAATCACATTTCAGTGTGACCCCTATCATCCATAGCGAGACTCACTCGTAAGACTTGATCAACAACCCACGAAATTCTGATGAGAGGTACTGGCCAAGCAAATCGCATGCAGCTCGTAGACGACCAGCTTGAGCAAGCAAGAAACTTGAGCAATGTAAACATATGACTCGTAAAACAAATCCGTACCTTGAAGAAGGACTTCTCTTCCGTCTTCCATTAGGCCGTCCTTTGCCAACTCACGTATGGTCGATTTTGATACCTCGAGAGCTTCAGGTGCAGAGAGGCGTGCCGCTTTGGTACGAAGGTAATCCAAAAGCCTAGTCTGCGACATGCGGTAGACAACTATCTCAGGTGTTACTTCTTTGACATCACAGATATTCTTTAAAGCATTCCTTGTGCATTGGAGGGATCCAAATCTTAGAATATCTTTATCGATGGCAGGGGTATCGTCAGAATTTCCAGGCGTTCGAAGTTTGACAGCTGCCTCTTCAAATATGTCGTCAGCCTGTCGAAAAGTGCCTGCAGAGCCATCTGTCTATCATAAATCTCAGTGCAAGAACTTCAACGCTAACAAACTGCGTAAGATTTACGGGCTGTACGGCTTGAAATATTGGAAGAAGAAGAAAAGTGGGATCAATGGGCGTCACGATCAGCAGCTTCCCGTCTATCGATGTGTTAGGGATAGTCCTTTGCGTAGGCCGGAGTTTCCTTACCAGAGATGACCTCTTCTCTAAGAAACCAGGACCGAGAGTCTGGTGGCGATACTGCCTGAACCTCCAAAATTTTACTCTTCCCTGACATGCTCTCCTGTGAGGGCAGGAACAAACAAGGAATCCCTGACATGATTCGAGATTAGAAGGAGATCCATCTTTCTGTATCTCATTGTTCACCAGTTCGAGGATGGGGCAGTCGCAGAAATAATAAACCCGCTTCAGACGCGCTTATAGGTATCTTTTGCTCCAACGTGGCGTAAAGGTTGTGTATTACATCTGAGCTCATATAAGCATAAGAAGATACATAAAAACTTGATCCTACCAATAGGAAGGACTGCAAAACGCGTAGTCATTGCGGTAAATTCGAAAGAAATGGATGTGCTCTGAAACATCCGTGTCGGACGCGTTATTGATTTGTATGTATGGTTGTACTGCATTCTCACCTGTAGTCAACAATGACATAACTCCTAGCGCGTCAATGGCCCGGCGCCGAGACAAAGTCATATATCCTTCTTTCCTCTTGCTATGATCATGGCACCAGAACAAGCCCCTCGAACGATAGTATACAAGCGACGTAGGCTGCAGGGGGCATGCGATATTTGCAAGCACAAAAAAAGTACCATTATGGCCCCGACTCACTTGAACCGACAACTCACTTTCTCTCCTAGTTCGATGTAAAAAGGGTGCTTCAAATTTTGTCCTCAGGCTAATTTCCTTTCCAGGTGATTCGGCTAATATGCCTGATAATCGATGCTCCAATTGTATTGCTTTCAATGCTGAATGCACACATCATAATGTTCGGGTACGTTGCTATCTGGTACCCAACAGCACTCACTAAATGATATCATAAATAGAGACGTTCTGCGCCCTACAGTGTTCCTTCTTTGTCAAAGGACGAAATCATTGGTCCATCTTCCTCTTCTGTGCTTCAAAAAGCTCCTACAACTTTACACCCTCTCGTCCAGCCAATGATATCAACGTCATCATCTCTCGACTTGGATACTCAGCGCGCCTTTACTGCCCTTTCTCAGCATATACTTGCACTGGAGCAAGAAATTTCGAATCTTAAGAAAGCAGGTGGTAGTACACTATCGTCTTCTAGGGAATCCCCCTCGAGTCCTGCGGCAACCATCAAGGTGGAGGAACCCCCCGTTATATCGGAAAGTCCCTCGAATTCCGGTGACACAGTGCATCTTTCCAATCAGCTGAAGAGGTTGACCATCTCGAGTTCACACGAACGACATTTCGGGTCTGGTAGTACTATGTCGCTGCTAGGAGTCGCGTTACAGGTTGGAAAGGAGAAGATTCAAGTCCCTAAAGCTGACGATAGTCTGGGCTTTCATCGGCCCCAGTTTTGGACAATACACCCCGTGAGTGACTAAGTCTGTCAAGCTACATGCGTGTAATGTACGGGATCACAGTGGGAGGACATATCAGAAGAAGAAACCATAATTTATGAATATCCAGACGAAGAATTGCTATATGAATTGGTCGGCCTCTATTTTGAACATGTTAATTCGCATTTTCCACTTCTGCACCGACCTACATTCGAGAAGGCTTTGAGGGATGGGTTGCATCATACCGACTGTCACTTCGGTTCTACGGTCCTTGGCGCGTGTGCTGTTGGTTCAAGGTATACTAACAATCCGAAGGTCTTCCTCGAGGGTATTGAGTCCGAACTTACTGCTGGCTGGAAATGGTACTCCCAAATCCGACAATGTTGGCGATCTACTGCCCGAATCCCCTCACTATACAGCGTACAGTCAATCTGTGTATGTAACCCCGTATGCCTGTGCTGTCAATTCTCAAGCCACATTTCCAGCTCGCCATACTGTACACACATGGTACATCCCAGCCCGAGGCTTGTTGGGTCATGCTAGGGATTGGCATACGGTTTGCTCAAGATGTAGGTGCCCATCGTAAGAGGTTTAGGGAGAAGCAGCCGGTCGAAAGGGAGCTGTGGAAAAGGTGTTTTTGGGTATTGGTTTGCATCGATGCCTTAGTGTGCTCCTTCCTCGGCCGTCCACGGGCCACAGTCTCCACAGAGCAAGCCGATAGTTTTGCCCCTGTACCCATAGTAACAACTCACATTTGTCATGATCTAGTTTCGACTTGGATTTACCCCTCGACTGTGACGACGAATATTGGGAAACGGCAGATCCCACACAGACATTTCAGCAGCCGCCTGGCAAGCCTTCGAAAGTCTCAGCATTTATTGCGTACATTAAATTGATGGAGATACTGGAATATGCTCAGCGGAGCTTGGTGGGTTTTCAATCTTTGAATGATGATAACTACTGATTGCGATGACAGTATTCTATTAATCGTAAACGGTCTTGTGGTTCTGCTGCACAGAGTGATGAAGAAATCGTTTCACATCTTGATTCTGAGCTCAATCAATGGTTTGGTGATCTTCCTGAACACCGTACGTTCGGCTTTCCTTTCCTTGCGTTAGGACATGTGTTCATTTCAGTTAGTTGAATGGGCTTCGTGCACACCTGGGAATTCATTTTATGCGCAATCGGCCCTGCTTCATGCATGTTATTATCACGTTCGGATCTTAGTTCATCGGCCATTTATTCCTTTGCCAAAGAAACCGTCTCCACTACCTTTCCCGTCATTGGCGATCTGCACTAACGCAGCCCGTTCCTGCGTTCGCATTCTAAGAACTTACTCGGAGCATGGGGCGTTTTTACCGTTCCCACAGGTTCAAGTTCGTCCCTATACTTTTGGCGCACAGCTGAACTGACATACGATATAAAGCATGCTGTTTTTACTTCTGGCATTGTGCTTTTGGTCAATTATTGGTCAAATTTAAAATCGTCCAGTTCTTCAAGGGATCCTAACAATGAGGATTTGAAGAACATACAGGATACCATGGCTATACTGACGACATTGGAATCAAGGTGAGGGTCACACATTCGACTTGCAGTCGATTCATGTTGACTTGGACTTGGCATCGTAGATGGACTACAGCTGGCCGTTTCTGGTTATTAAACTTCTTTTCCTGTAACATTGTTGCTTACACTCTCTGATAGTGATGTTGTACGAGAAATTGCTTCTTATACTGAAGCATCCATGTCGGCACAACCCAATGTGAGCAAGGACAAGGACGATTTGAATGGCTCTCGCGATGTTTTTGTGCCAACTAACATTCAGCCGCTCTCCTCACATGTGCCTATTTACCCCGGTCTTGCTAAAGATACTCCTAAGACGTCTTGGGACTTTCTTACTTCCTCTCAGCCACCAAAATGGGACTTTGATAATAATCAAGCAATGTCGGGAGTGAGAGGGGTACATGCCTCCACTGTCGATTGGTGGAACAGTGCTGGGAACCAATCGCCGAGCAATATACAAAACAATTTTTCGACATACCCCAATTCGTTCAGAGGCTCTCCGCCTTCCTACATGATGGATGGTACGTAAATGACGCAAGTGCAGCTTCACAACGGTTCTATATTCTTCGCAGTGCAAGGTAACCCACAATGGTCGCTCATGACACCTTATGGAGAGGCCAATATGGACGTCAGCGATGTCGCGATGTTGTGGTTACAACAACCCCAAATGAGCGAGTATGTGACTTTTTCGGTAGAGAGACCAGTGCTAACATTCTTATCCGCCTAGATGGCCATGGATGGATATCGGAAAGGTTTAAACATTCTACTGTACACGATATGAAATTCGGTATGGAATATCCTATGCTAGTCCAGGGTATTAATCTTTTTCATGTAACTCTAAGGTATGTAGAATAAAATAGGCATTGGGTTAATAGAAATGATGTGTCCGTGATTTACCATTTTTTTTCTGCCTTATTCAGTACTGGCGGCTTTCCAGGTCTACCAGGGCGACCAGGAAACCCCGGATGTCCTGGCCAGCGATTACTAGTCTTGCCACCTCCGCTAAAGCCTCCTGGGCCGCCAGGTCCGCCATAACCGGTTGGTGCGTACGGTCCTGCATATGCACCTTTTCCACCCTTTCCGCCATGCCCGCCCGGTCCATCATTAACAGCTCGGGGTAACCAAAGATGCCTCTTACTGCAGCCGTCCTCGCCGCAGAATTCTCCCTCTTCTCTCTGAATATCCCCATCGCCGCCGCCGCCACCCTGACCGCCATTTCCGCCGTTGAGGCTGAACCTTTCCTCTTCACATTGGTCCCCTATAGCACAGACGAGATCATCTCGATTATCGTCCTCGTACCAGTCTTCATGCTTTTCTTCCTTTCGACACCATCCTTGGCGACAATCTCCCTCATCATCGTAGTAATCTTGATATTCCTTGTCGTGCTTGTGTATTCTTCTGTTTCCATCTCCATTTTCTCCACCGTCTCCACCGTCTCCACCGTCTCCACCGTCTCCACTGTCTCCACCGCTACCACCATCTCCACCGTCTCCACCGTCTCCGCCTTGTCCGCCATCGCCTCCGCTGCCACCATCTCCACCGCTACCACCATCTCCTCCGCTTCCGCCGTCTCCACCTCTACCCCCACTCCTTGCATGAGACTCGAATTCATCAGCGCAACGATCATGATGTTCATTACCCCCGCTGTCCCCGCCATCTCCACCATCCCCACCTTTTCCCCCTGCCCCTCCGTCTCCTGCTTTTGCGTCACCTTTTGACCAGGACATAGGCCAGCGGTTGCCGTTTCCTCCATCGCCACCGTTCCCGCCATCGCCACCTTGACCCCCGTCGCCACCATTCCCGCCATGTGCTGCACATACTTTGTGGCCTTTCAAGCTCGAACTACCATCGCCGCCGTCGCCTCCATTTCCCCCGCGACCTCCATCCCCACCTTTTCCGCCTTCTCCATGCGAATAGTTATACCATTGGGCGTCTTTATCCTTCTCATGATCACCCCCATTTCCTCCACTTCCTCCGTCGCCCCCATTTCCCCCATGTCCTCCATTACCGTGATCGTGCCCGAGGTGGCTGTCATCGTCTCCTCCGTCACCACCATCACCACCCCTTCCTCCATCACCACCCTGTCCACTGTTACCTTCGCTGTCCTTGTTGTTGGCTATGCAAGAATCGTGTCTGTGTTCGTTACAACTGTTGCCACCATTACCTCCATCTCCACCATTGCCTCCATCTCCACCATTGCCTCCATCTCCACCATTGCCTCCATCTCCACCATTGCCTCCATCTCCACCATTGCCTCCATCTCCACCATTGCCTCCATCTCCACCATTGCCTCCTCGGCCACCATCTCCATTATCGTCTTTAGATATGTGCCTACCTTCGAGGTCGTCACGGGTATTTTTATCGATTGCGTCGCCTCCGTCGCCTCCGTCCCCGCCATCGCCTCCGTCCCCGCCATCTACCTCACTATAGTTTTTGTGATAGCTTGGAATCCTACCAATATCGTCCCCGCCGTCTCCGCCGTCCCCTCCGTCCCCACCATCCCCCCCATGACCACCATCTCCCCCATGACTCCAATCTTCTTCATAGCTTGGAATCTTGCCAATATCGTTTCCGCCGTTCCCGCCGTTTCCTGCATCGCCGCCGTTTCCTGCATCGCCGCCGTTTCCTGCATCGCCGCCGTTTCCTGCATCGCCGCCGTTTCCTGCATCGCCGCCGTTTCCTGCATCGCCGCCGTTTCCTGCATCGCCGCCGTTTCCTCCTCGACCCCCATCACCTGCATCGCCACCGTCACCTCCGTCCCCACCACGTCCACCATCCACTGGATAGTGATGGTAACGAAAGCGTCCATGGTCTTTATCATGGGACCAATGATGACCCCGATCGAAGGGTCTGTAGCTGCCATTGCGGGTTCTTTCTCCGCCATCTCCGCCCCGTCCACCATCCCCTCCGTCACCGCCACTTCCGCCGTATCCACCATCGCCGCCACTCCCACCATCGCCGCCACTCCCACCATCGCCGCCACTTCCACCGTATCCACCATCGCCGCCACTTCCACCGTCGCCGCCGTTTCCAGCATCGCCGCCGTTCCCTCCGCGGCCCCCGGCACCAGCATTACCGCCGTCACCTCCATCTCCACCGCGCCCACCATCGCCCCCACCACTCACTGGATAGTGATGGCGATAGAAGCGTCCATGTCGGTCTTCATCGTGGGACCAATGACGACCTCGATCAAAGGGTCTGTGGCTGCCATTGCGGGATCTCTCTCTACTCCTTTCGCGGTCGTATCTAGAGCGTGATCTACCGTGGCTTCTGGACTCAGAGCGGCTGCCGTGTCGATGACCATGGCGGTCATAGTCGTCGTCGTCGCTGTAGTGAGAACGCGATCTACTGCGACCTCTTGACTTCGACCGATCGTCTTTCTTGTGATCACCATGTCCATCGTCGTCATAGTCGTCACACTCGAGGAGGGTCCGGAGGCTCAATGGACTTCGGACCTCGACACGATCACTGGAAAACGCGAGGATATGGTTTGGAAAACGCGTGACTTCATCATTGCAGACATCACTGCGCTTTTCTTTTCCTTCTTCATAAAGAATGCATTGCGTCAAGAGGTAGTCGAGGACGCGGCGGTTCACATCTTTTCCACAGTGAGTGTAGTCTTTCCTTAAGCGGTCGCGAGACGCGTGGGGATCCGAGAAGGGCACACCCAGAATAAAGCATTGAATATGGTCTCGCCGATCGAAGTCATAACCCTAGCACGAGTTGAGCGATTTTCAGAAAAAAGGGAGAAAACACGTACGAAGAGGGTGGCGGCTGGGCGGGCCAGAAGAAAGAAGGGAAGGAATCTGGATAGAAGAGGCATTGTTGAGGGTTGGATTTGGTGCGCGAGTTATATAGGCCAGCCATCTGAGACAAACCTAAATCGAAGAGAAAGTGTATAACTGCCTTTTCGGGAAGTCACCGACTCGTGACGTCGCGCGTCAAGTCTTGACTTTTCACTTCCAACATGGGTATAAAGGGCCTTACCGGGCTCATTTCTGAGCTGGCACCAGCAGCAATCAGAGAACATGACATCAAGACTCTCTTTGGTCGCAAAGTCGCCATTGATGCCTCCATGTCAATATACCAGTTCTTGATTGCTGTCCGACAAAAGGATGGCGAGTTGCTCACCAACGACGCCGGCGAGACGACGAGTCACCTTATGGGCTTCTTCTATCGGACTATCCGTATTGTTGAGAATGGCATCAAGCCAGCGTATGTGTTTGACGGAAAGCCCCCGGAGATGAAGAAGGGCGTGGTGCGTGTTTCTGTCTCTAAAATCGATGCCAAATGTTAGATCGACGCGTTTTTCAGTTGTCTAAACGGTTCGAAAGGCGCGAGGAGGCCAAGGAAGAGGGAGAAGAGGCTAAGGAAACTGGCACAGCCGAGGACATCGACAGGTTTTCGCGTCGAACTGTCAAAGTGACGAAAGAACACAACGAAGAGTGTCGGAAACTGCTCAAGCTCATGGGTATTCCTGTTATTGTGGTACGTCCACTGTCACCTTCAAGCATTCTACATATGAATTCAATGCAGGCTCCATCGGAAGCTGAGGCCCAGTGTGCAGAACTCGCGCGGGGAGGCAAGGTACATGTTTTCTTGCGTTCACTAATCAATTTAATGTCTTTTTAGGTTTATGCCGCAGGTTCAGAAGATATGGATACCCTGACCTTCTCCGCACCGATTCTCTTCCGCCATCTTACCTTTTCTGAGGCCAAAAAGCAGCCCATAAGTGAAATCAATCTTCAAGCTGCACTCGACGGCCTCGAAATGAACATGGGCCAGGTTCACACTTTCTGTTACTCTTATGACTCCGTTTAATGACATAGATGATTAGTTTATCGACCTATGTATCCTCCTTGGGTGCGATTACCTTGAGCCCATCAAAGGCATCGGTCCCAAGACCGCGCTCAAACTTATCAGAGAGTACAAGGATCTCAAAGGTGTCGTTGCGCACCTCCGTGAAAAGTGCGTCTCTGATTTTCTCCCTTCCCCTTTCTCACTCATTTGCATAACAAATAGGGAGGCAGAGAAAGCAGCTGCCGTCAAGTCAGAAGATGAATCAGAAGCAGAACCCGCACCTACATCAGATGCCGAGCAGCCCGACAACTCGGAAGTGGACGAAGAAGCGGCCAAGTCCAAGCCTAAGAAGAGATTGGCCAAGGGGAAAAGTAAAGGGAAGGGCAAGGGTGGTGTGAGGATACCGGAGGATTGGCCTTGGGAGCAGGCAAAGGAGCTGTTTTTGAAGCCGGATGTATTGCCTGCGGATCAAGTTGAGGTGCGTTTCTTTCATTTGTCCTTCTGAATGCGACCCCAATCACCAGAGTGCAGCTTGAGTGGAAGAACCCTGACATCGAGGGGCTGGTGCAGTTCCTAGTCACTGAAAAAGGCTTCAGGTAAGATCTCCCTATTCATCTTCACATTTCATACTGATGTGGTTTTTACATAGCGAAGAGCGTGTACGCAAGGGCGCGGAAAAGCTGCAAAAGTTCCTTAACAGTAAGCAGCAGGGGCGGCTCGATGGCTTTTTCTCGGTGAAGCCGAAGGCAGATTCAAAGAAAGACACAAAGGGAAAGGCGGATGCTAAAGGGAAGGGCACGAAGCGCAAGGTAGACTTTAATTCTTATTGTCCAAAAAACCTGAGTTGAGATGGAACCTTGTATAGGGTGACGATAAGGCCGATTCAAGTACGAAAGGGAAGAAGATGAAAAAGTGACCACCTTAATTAGTAGAGCTTATCTGTAAGTTATCTGTCCCTGTATACTATGTTTTTTCAATCTTTCTATATCGCAACATACTTTTATCATATGTTGAAATCCAAATGGTAATCGCGTTCGTTTTTACCTGACGCGTTCATTACGTAAGCTTCATGAACGCAACCATCGAGTCGTTTTTTGGTCCTGCTTCCGAGCCAATTGACATTCCTGCCTTTATACAAGCTGCGACTACTATTCCCATTGACGAAGATAACACTGAAGAAAACTCATCAGTAGCAGACGAGTGCGATGTATCTGATATACGTGATGATTTGATAAAAACATGGAACAACCCCCGTCTCTCGGCCTATCTTTCTACGAACCATGACCAACTTCTCGTGACTCTCAATTCTTCTACAAAAGCTGCCAAAAACAAGCGCAAAGCTCAGCCTCAAGATTCTCTGGATCTTCCACCTGATGTTGTGGTACTTAGAGATAACCTTGGTGGCGTAAAGCTAAACTGTTGGAAGTATGTAATCCGTTGGTCACAGGAAACCGTTCCTCATAGCGACAAAAGGCTCTCATCAGATTCGTCCACGTTCATTCGCCATTCCAAAATTTCTGATCAAAATGTCCTTACACAAGTGGTGCGCAGGACGCTATATCTATGGTCTATGACTTACATTTCCACAGAAAGTCGCACCTGAGCCATCTGCACATCTTTCAGAAGATAAGCACGCAATAATCACTGTAACAGTTCATATAAGATCAAGCTGGACTCCTGGATATGTCAACCGCTCTTCTCAGCATGCCCTCCTCTCTTCACAAACACTCGGAGATCTTTTCCGCATTATACCATGCATATCCAACGAGATTTTGGTCAATGATGTACAGGTTGGCGATGCCCAGAAACCCAGTCAAAGCGAAGGTTGTGTCGTTTGCATTGGGAACACCATCTACGGCGATGGTCAGTGGGAAGAAGATTATGCCCAGTATGGTGGTCGCCTTCGTTTTTACCGTTGCCAACTGAAGTTCATTAGGAAACTTCTGAATCACCTTGAAACTATCTCCAAGGATAAACCTGCCCTTTTAAAGGCTCCAACAACTATCTTTGAAATTCGTCTCTCCTCTCTCAAGCTCCAGATTAATCAACCATACTGGCTCCTTCACAAAGGTAATTGTGAGCACTTCCTGGTTGTCGACCAAATCAGGTATTCAATTTTTTACGCGGTCAAAATGATCTTTTGATACATGGATTTCAATCAAGGCTCCAACATATTTCCGACCTATCATCAGGTTATCCACTGACTCTACAAATAACGCCACCTTTACTCGATCTTTGTCGAGCATGCGCTAAAGTGCCCGCTGCTCTTTCGATCATTGGGGACATCAGGTTGGGTGAGAGTCCGTGCCTGCTGTGCGCGTCTTGCTGGAGGCAAATGGGAGATGCACCTGATCTCAATGTTACAGTAAGACAACTACCAAAATATGTATTGGGCTGGTGACTGGTTTTGTACGATTCTGATGTAACATACTTCCATAGTAATACCTGTCCTAATTTGAATTGTATCTGAGCTTTATACTTGGCATGTCCGAAAAGTCATGACATCAAACCATCAGACAGTAATAATTGGACAAATAAGCTATTGAAGTAAACTCGGTCATGACTCCGTCACTATCTACAACTGAAGCTGTGAGTTCTCTGGAACAGTACAGCGATGTTGTCTCATGGATCAATGACACACTCGACATGTCAGAGGAGGGCGACGAGACGAATTCCCCTGCTCCAACAGAGCTGACCAAACTGGACGAACGCATCACTCAACTTCTAGCCACTCTTGACATAGCTTGCGAAGACACCTCTTCTCAGCTTGAGCGCACCATTGATGACGTGTCTCGTAGCGTTCCGCGTCTAACGTACGATCTCCATTTCATGAAGGATAGCGCAATGACCTTGCAAGCGTCGCTGGAAAAGGTTTTGCAGAAGTCTAAGGATGCCATCCCGGATTCTACAAGTGCGACTCTAGAGCATCTACGTCACCTAGACATGATTAAAGAGAGGATGGAAGCAACTAGGGATGCCTTGAAGGAGGCTGAGAGCTGGAGTTCCCTAGAGCTTGAAGTTACCTCGTTGTTGGGCGAGCGCAACTATGTGAAAGCTGCAGAGAGGCTATCTGAAGCCAGTCGGAGCATGATCGTCTTTAATAATACACCCGAGTACGAGCCACGACGTGCTCTGATGGTCAATCTCCAGAATCAGCTTGAAGCCTCACTTAGCTCTGCTTTGGTCGCAGCCATCAACGCCCAGGATGTTGCCCTATGCCGGGATTACTTTTCCATATTCTCTCATATCCAAAGGGAATCAGAGTTCCGTAACTACTACAATGCATCGCGTCGAGGATCCCTTGTTTCCCTTTGGAACGATGTTCCACTAGTCGACTGCGAAACACCTCCATCAGCCACACCTTCTGAACCTTTCATTGAGTTCCTCTCAAAATTTTACGCAGCCTTTTTGTCACTGATAAACTTGGAACGCGTCTCAATACCAGCGATTTTCCCAGATCCGGCACTCACACTGTCAGCGCTCATATCTTCAACCCTCTCTTCCCTCCAACCCACCTTCTCTCAGCGACTTTCTTCTCTCTCTTCTCACTATGGAGACGCAACACTGCCCCAGCTTATCACCGCATTGAGGGTCACGGAAGAGTTTGCTGCAAGCGTTGACAAGGAAGTTGACAAATTGAGCTACGCACGATCACCTTGTGCGCTAGATGGAACTGGTCCTGATGTTTCTCCGAATCCCCGATCGCATGCGCGACGGCGAACAATGCGCATGTCCATTTCTTGGCGAGTCGGCGCCAACTTATCGTCGGCACCTTCGAAAGCTCTTTTGGCAGATGGGATGGAGTGGGATCAGGAGCTATTCCAACCCTTTCTCGATCTCCAAACGGACTACGGCTCTCTGGAGAGACGTCTTCTGGATAGCGCTCTCCAGAAAATCATCTCGAGTGACGAGAAGATACCGGAAGCTGATCGCGCGCGCTTATTACGAGAAAAGACTGTAGATGTCACTGCCGTTGCGGAGGAGAGCTTGTCGCGTTGCACTGCCTTTACACATGGGTATGGGTCCGCCGGTCTTGTACTCGCCTTAGATAATTTCTTTCAGTCATTCATTGATGTCTGGACTACCAATGTGCGCCTGGAGTCGCGTAGTTCAACATTCCAATCAAAACATCCGAGCTCGAGTGATGACTTTTCGGACATGGACTACTCTCCACAAGACTGGTCTGATTTCCAATTATTACTACATTTGCTATCCTCTGCTCGGGCAGTCTACGAACGTTTGTTGACGTTCGAAGCAAAGTTGCGATCCAGTCTAGTACAGACTGCGACACGTTTCCGATTGGCTCGTGGCGATCCATCTAATTCCTTCATTGCACCGTCCAGAGGCGAAAGCCAACTTTTGGAACAATCAACTCTCAATTCTGCGGATCTGCATGCTCTGCTGGCCAGTGTTGAAGCAGACGCACAGTCTCGCGACTCCACTCTGCAGTCCTCACGACACACTCAGATTCCAGCCCCAGGTCCTCCTGAACCTCTACTGGTTGAAGGACGGAAAGCCGTGTTCACGTTTGCGAACTCATGCCAGGTTGCTCTTCAAACCACCATTCTATCGCCTTTGCACAAGCATCTTGCGCTATATGCATCGCTGCCACTATGGAATGCTCCAGGTGACCCAAAGGCCAAGCATACAATGACAGCAAATGATCTTCAAATGCCTAACTTCTCTCTTTCACCTAGTGACACTGTGCAAAGAGTTGCAGAGGGGCTACTAAACCTCCCACGCCTATTTGAAGTCTATGCGGATGATGACGCTCTTGCGTTCTCACTTCACACCTTGCCCCATGTTGATACCGAGACAATGAAAGGGCTCGCCGAGCATATCTCATCTGAGGCTCTTCCCCATCCGACGCATATGCGACGTCCCTCTCTATCTTTGGCGAAGCCCGCCCTTTTGGATGTAGATACAGTGTCATTTACATGGCTTTCTTCCCTCGGTCATTCTTTGCTTGAGCACTTTACGACGACGATATTACCCAGCATACATTCCTTGTCTCCGGCGGGTGCGGCGCAGCTTACATCAGACCTGGAGTATCTGTCGAATATTGTACGCGCTATCAATGTAGAGTTCCCAGAACTCGATAGATGGAGAGAACTCACAGCTTTGGATGATGAAGAAGGAAAGCAGAGGCTCTCTGAGGCAGGGGATGATGACTATGTGTTAAGGTTCGTGGCGAGACTTCGTAGATGGGAGAGGTGACAAGAGATTGATACTTTCTTGTGTCAAAAATTCAAAATAATTATCTGACTTTAGCCAGATTACTGCTACGTTTGAACGTTGAAGCCTAAGGTCTCGATATAATTTGTGCATCAATTCACTAATTTGGACACGCGTTTTTGTTTATCAGAAAGTCATATGACTGCCAAATAATGGAATTCTAACGGCGGAATATCTCGAATTTGAAGATTGAGCTCCTGAAATAATGGCTTCAGCCTCTGGTACGCCAAGGGAAGGTTTTAATGCAGAAAAACTTACTCAATTCCTTGAACAGCCATAGGGAAACTATCACGGGAGGAATTCCGTCGTCAAAAAGATCTGGAAGCCGCCCGTAAGGCTGGTACTGCACCTGCTGCTCTAGACGAAGAGGGTAAACCTATCAACCCTCATATCCCTCGTATGTGTTTATTTCAATGTGCTCCCTCGTTTTGTATACTAAAACTCTATTTAGAATACATCTCGCAGGCTCCGTGGTATCTTGACACAGGTGCTCCTTCTCTCAGCCACCAACGTCGACAAGACAATGACGACTCCGCAAATAAGTTGAACGAATGGTACGATAGGGGAGCGAAAGCTGGCCCTGCAGCTAAGAAATACCGCAAGGGTGCTTGTGAGAATTGTGGAGCAATGACTCACAAAAAGGTGGATTGCCTCGAACGACCACGAAAGAAGGGAGCCAAATATACGAACGACAACATACAGGCAGATGAAGTCGTTCAGGATATTGCTGTGGGCTATGATGCAAAACGCGACCGTTGGAACGGATACGATCCTGCAGAGCATAAGGCAATTTACGAAGAGTATGCTGCAGTTGACGCAGCTCGGCAAAAGTTGAGGGAGGAGGAGATTGACAATCAAACAACAACGGATTTAGCTGCTGTGCGAAAGGTTGCAAAGGCTGGAAAGGGCGAAGGAAAGGAACGAGACGCCGATTTCGGTTCCAGCGACGAGGAGGATGCCGACGAAGACAAGTATGCGGACGCGGCTGATGCAGTCGGACAGAAACTCGATGCAAAGACACGGATAACAGTCAGGAATCTTCGAATTCGAGAAGATACGGCGAAGTACTTGATTAATCTGGACCCAGACAGCGCGTACTACGATCCTAAAACCCGTTCTATGCGTGATGCGCCCGACAAAAACATACCAGCTGAAGAAGTAGGCTGCCTGTTATTCTTGCTTCGCATCCAGTGTGCTGAATCATTTTTTGTCAGGCGCGATTTGCTGGTGACAACTTTTTCCGTTACTCTGGTGAAGCACCGGAGGTCCAACAGTTACAATTGTTTGCCTGGCAAGCGGCTGCACGAGGCAACGATGTTCATTTGAATGCCAATCCTACACAAGGTGAACTCCTGCATCAGGAGTTTAAGCAGAAGAAGGAGGAGCTGAAGGATGTGTCAAAAATTAGTATATTGGCGAAATATGGTGGAGCTCAATACTTGGAATCAGTTCCCCAAGAGCTCTTGCACGGTCAAACGGAAAATTACGTGGAGTATTCTCGGACTGGTCAAGTGATAAAGGGTCGAGAAAGGGCTAAGGCGAGATCGAAGTATCCCGAGGATGGTGAGTTCGCCCCTTCCTATATCATCTTTTTTCTTAGCTGAACATTACTTCAGTGCTTGTCAATAATCATACGGGTGTATGGGGGTCATGGTATGACTCATCGACGGCGACGTGGGGATATGCGTGTTGTCATTCTATCGTCCATTTGTCCTACTGTTCAGGATCGGCCGGAATCAAAGCAGCTCAAGCCTCTAGTGCTCAACACCTTCTCGCGTCTGCCTCAACTAACGAATCTGCTCCGACGTCCTCCAGTGAACCCTTAATTAACCAAGAGGAGCAATCTGTCCTGCACAGCGAACAAAACTACTCAAAAAAGAGAGTCGGGGAAGGAGATTTTAAACTTGACAAAGATCGTTTGGCACAGGCACTACTTGAAGAGAAGAAGAGGAAACTGGGAGAAGATTCCGATAAAAGGACAGGGAAAAAGAGGAGAGGTGTGCTGGAGTCGTCTAGCCATGATGTGACAGAAGAGGAGCTAGGTGCGTGTTATGTTTCATTTTTATTCGGAGTGTTACTCATTAATTCTCTCAGAGGCTTACCGTATGACCCGTCGGATGGCGGAAGATCCAATGGCCAATTATGTCGACTCGGAGACTTTCTGATTTATCCTCGCTTTGTATTATTTTGTATTTGTAATAAACGGCATCTAAACTAATGTTTTCCATTATTGTTGTGGGCATCCAAACGGTATCCTTATTTAGGAACGTGTCTGTTTGATCTTGTTTATATCGGGCTATCCGCAACGTGGTTGGCGGAGGACAAGTCTCTGTAACTCAACTTTCCTAAAACATGTTTGTATGAGACTTCCCACATGTCTCTTTCACCTGCTCCCGCTCTCTTCGTTGGAATTGGCGCTCGCATCGCATTAGACTACTTTACACGCTCAGGAGAGGCCACTGTCAGAGACTTCATCTTAATCGGCGTCTGGCAGGGAGTTGGTTTACATTGTGCTTCCAAAATCACTGCCCTAGCAATCATTATAGGCCTCGCCATCGCTGTCAAACTCCTTGTTGAGTTCAATTTCCTCAACGACATCACCAGGACCGTGACGACTCTCCTTGGTATTGCGCTGGGCGTACTATGTACGGAGTGTCTTTCACAATTCTTTGGTTCGCCCAACGATGGAACTGGCTCTGAGCAGCCAAGAAAAAGAGCACCTTCAACTCCGGATAATCATGCACTGCGACGAGACCGCCTGGTGCAGTTTCATAACGGTGGAGAGGGGGATGGAAACGATGCAAGGCATCGTGCATTCCGCGAGACTGTGCACGGGATCTCCGACATCACATCAGTGGGCTCACATTCAGACATGATTGGACCCAGTGCTTCATTGTCGCCCTTGGAAATTGAAATCAAAACTCTCAGGGCTCGTGCAGCGTTAGCGGACAGCGAACGTCGACGTTGCAAGGAGGAAAGAAAGTGGGCTATTTCTCAAGGCAATCTCGCTCGTGCCTCCCAAATGAAGTCACAAGTGACGCTTTATACTTCTCTGATGCAAAAGTTCAATATGGAGGCTGATGCCAAAATGCTTCAAGGTAAACATGTCATTTCTAGATATCGTTTACAAACTACAATATTCATTTCAGCACCCAATGCCCGCCCACGTCACATCATTCCCGAAGAATCCAAGCCATCTTCTTTCAAGCCATCTTCCTCCAAGCCATCTTCGTCCAAATTACCAAATCGAACTTCTCGAGAATCAGCTAATGGCCAGCCAAGTGGGCGAGGATCCAAACCACCCTCCAAGCTTTCGTCTCGACCACGTCGAGAACCATCTAGCGGCCTACCAAACGGACAGGAACCAAGACCATCCTCTTCTAAGCAGCCTTGGCCGTTGCGATATCCATCCAGTGACCAGCCGAATGGCCAGGTTCACAATACATTAGAAACGAGACACCCATCCAAACAATCTCGCCCATAAGATACCCAAAGATAGATGTGAGCGCCCATCTCCAAAATAGTCTCGAAAGTGACTCAAGGATTTAGCCGCCCCCAAAGATTTGTTCTCCCAGCCGATGTGCTTGAATCCAAGACTGAGTGTCTGCCACACTCCACATCACAGTACGCGCTCTGCGCGCAACCCCATATGGACCGTGAATATGTAGTATACCCACACGACGTCCGGGTGAGGCTGCTCATTGGCTAATATGTCAATTCGTAGCCGGAGCTATGAGCATGGGGCCGGCAACAGTACTGGTCACTGCCAGTTGTATTTCTTTTTTGGGAGGAAACAGATTTGGAGATAGGTCGGAAATGAATTTAATGACAATTGAGACTATACTTGCTACATTGATATTGTAGAAGTGAGGTGGTACAGACGATGCAGTTAAGATAGCGAAAGTTCGAACTTGAGAATACAGTGTAAACAAGAACAACGTTAAGGATAGATATGCTCTCATGGAAGGACATGATCATCGATGAGATTTGCCATTGGCTCTCACCGAATTCGGGACAGATGAGGCCCCATTCGATTTTGACGATGAACTGGTGCTCATCCGCTGTTTCTTTTGTACATTGCTGTCCGACTGGGCTCTGGGAGCACCCTCCTTCATGACCATTTTTGCATGAATTTCCTCGAGTTTGGACGCCTTGACTTTCTTGGGCCAGAAAAGAGTCACGAATCTGGGGTAATTGATATGAGCAGAAAATCACCAAGCATCTCAAAGTACCACGTACGTCCATAGATGCCGCCGCCATCGTTCTCTATCCTCTCCAGCTGCCTGTTTCGCACTCAACACGAGCTCTATGCGACGGCCAATCGCAGCAAGAGAGTCCTTCAAGATGGCAACCTTATCATCCCTCGGCATATCTTCACCCGACAACTTTAATTGTTTCTGTGAAACAGAGATTGATTGAGGCTCAACGAACCCAACGACGAGACTCACCAGTTGTTTCTTGACGGGTCGCAATTCTTCCTTTGTCGCGGCCTCATCCATTGAGGGACTAACGCCGAACGCATGATCAGAAGCTAGCTATGAAGAGATCATAGCAGAAAAAACGCACCATTCATCGGACGATTCAGAGTCGGTGAATGTTGGTGTTGGTCGCCGTTTACGCTTGCGATTACTGGTATCTTCCACAGATGCCACTGCTTCACTCTCCGCCCGGCGCTTGAGAGCACCACCATATGAAGACGATGATGCTACCGTTGTCGGAGGAGGAGAGGCCGATGCCTTCAGTTGGCCTCTATTCCGAAGGGAAGTTTCGTACGACCGCAACTTCTCGTCATGCTCCCTCAGCAGGCCCAGCAAGAAGTCACCTCGTCTCACAAGATGGATTGCGTTCGGTATCGGTCGGCTGGCAGAGTCTTCGCCCTTCTTTCCCTCTTCCAAGAAGAACTTTCCCTCGAGGCCAAGCTTCCAATCCTTTTGCATTGCTTCCCAGCTACCGAAGCCATATAAAAAGGCGCCGACGAGAAGCATGGAGTCATCGCGAGGTCCCCATCGCCCCGACCAATTCAGGGTTGGTCTGATGTTTTCCATTGGCAACGACCATTTGTATGGATCATCAACCTCGCTGAGAATGCTGTACAGGATGCGAAGATCGCGGTGCCGAGAAAGGACGGTTTCCGCGTTGATATTACCCACGCCACGACATGTCACCAAGACTGCCTTGCTTTTCTGGGCATTGGTCAACGTCTCGCCAGCAGCAAGACGCAAGCGTTTCTGCTCCTCGCTTTCTTTCACGGCATCTGTGCAAATATCGAGAATTTCGTCCGCAACGTCTAACATCATGCCTCTGTTCTTATCCTGGAGTTTGGAGTCGGCGACCTGTCAAACTTGTAAGGCAGCAACGAATCCAAGTAGTGGCCAGAACGTACAATGACATCATAGCGTTGCCGGATATCCCCCCAACGCTGCAAGCTTCGAATGAGAACACGAACATCTCGCTCCTTTAGCTCCATCGCTTTTTGGGAGGCAGTTTTCCTAGTAGGACCTGGTGCCTTTGGCTTCTTGGGAGCTGCTGCTGCTGCTGGCTGATCAACATCCATGCCCTCGTAAGACACAGGCGCATGCGTTCGCTTCCGGTCTCGGGATTCCTGGGCGGCGAGTTCCTCGACTCTGCGCTGTTCTTCCTCGTGCTCGAATCTCTCACGCTCCTCAGCAGGGATGATATCTTCCCAGCTCATGTCGTTCTTGACGTCGCTGACAGCGGCAAACTGTGCCAAGAAACCTTGTCCACCAAGAGAAGCGCCACCATCACCAGCTGCAGCCATCGTCTCGTGATCCTCGGCGCGATTGAGAATGTCGTCAAGATCCATCTCATCGAGCTTCTTGCTCTGTTGAGAGTCGTCCTTGTCGAACCTGTGACCAAAAGTAGGTGTATAGAAGGGAAATCAGCAACAAGAACGTTACATTTTTGAGGCGCCATATTTCAGGACCGCATGCAGTTCATCCTTGCTGAGATTATCGGGCTTGGAGGTATCCTTCGGTTGAGCCTTTGAACCAAGGTGGGCTTGAGAGGTGTCCATCTGATTGATGACTGCAGAAGATGAGTGGCTCAGAGAAAAAACTTGGATAGCAATTAGATACATACTGGCATACTCCAAAACCATCTTTTTCTTGGCTCTCTCAAGAACATCCTCTTCCATCGTGTCCTTGCTCACAAAGCGATAGACGCTGACATGCGACTTCTGTCCGATTCGATGCGCGCGAGCCATAGCTTGCAAATCGTTCTGAGGATTCCAGTCGCTCTGTGCTATGCGTGAGCAAAAACAACACAGCATTAATGGTTTCTGTGGCTCACATCAAAGATGATAACAGTGTCGGCAGTTTCGAGGTTGATACCAAGCCCACCAGCTCTGGTGGACAGGAGAAAGGCGAAGTCGGTGGACCCCGGAGCATTGAAGTGGGCGATAGACTTCTTACGAGCCTCTGAGGCTACCATACCATCTAATCTTTGGTGTTGGAAGTTTCGGAGGCTCATATAATCACTCAGGATGTCGAGCATCCTGACCATTTGACTGAAAATCAGCACACGGTGTCCATCCTGCTTAAGACGCATGAGGAGCTTGTCAAGAAGTACCATCTTGCCACTGTTCATGACGATGCCTTTCAGTTGCTCTTCTTGCGTTCCACCGGAGGTTTCGGCTCCGTCAAACAGGAATGGATGATTTGCGGCCTTCTTAAGCTCCATAGCTGCACCCAATCTTCAATTCAACGAAATTCTTGCTACTTTGAGACCCGACGCACCAATATTCAACAGACTGATGTTGTTGTTGCCATTAGCACTCTTGATGAGGCCTTGGTAGTTCTGCAAGCGGTTTGTTTATTATGCCTGCGAGAGCACCCAGTATGTAAATATTTACCTTTGTCAGGATGTTCTTGTAGAAGTGAGTCTGCAATGCGCTCATTTCCACTCGCAAAATCCGTTCACTTTTCGTTGGAAGGGATGTAAGAACATCCCGTTTGAGTCGCCTCAACATAAGGTCTTCCAGCTGCGAATGCAACTCCTTGATCTTTGCTTCATGGTCAGCGTCATTCAAGTCGAACTCGTCGGAGAGCGCGACTATGAGAAAGAAGATGTTAACCCTATCAATTCTGCTTCGCGAAACGATAAAGCCTACATTTCTCGGGCATGAGGAAGTGCATCAATGCAAGTAACTCTGAAAAAATGCATATGAAAATAGTTATTTAGTCGTCGCGCAGCAAAAATCAAGGACATATACCCTTCACGTTGTTTTGCAAAGGAGTACCTGTGATAAGCAATTTTGACGCGGCGGAGAATGACGAAAGTGCTTCATACAACTGGCTCTCGGCATTTTTAAGACGATGTGCCTATGTCAGTAACAATAGTTAGAGTTGCGAATCTCGAGATCTGAAGAAATAACTATATGCGCACCTCATCAACAGCGAGAGCTTGCCATTTGATCTCTCCGAGTTCCTTGGAGTCCCGCAACACCAACTCGTACGTTGTTAATAAAACATTCATTTTGAGTTTCTTGATTGATGGCCCAAATTCGCTTCTACGAATGACCTCACGAGCAGGCGCCGTTCCAATATATGTAATGACATTCATATCCGGGGCCCAGGAAGTGAACTGAGTTTGCCAGGCAGTGATGGTAGACAAGGGAACAACGACTAAATGAGGACCATACTGCTGCAGCTCATGAAATAGATAGGAGAGGAACGTGACAGTTTGGACGGTCTGTGATGCGGGAAATGAACGAGTGATTATTTGATTGGGCACATAAAACACACCTTTCCAAGACCCATCTCGTCTGCCAAGATGCCATTGACCCCTTTGCTCCACGAATATGCAAGCCAATTGAGGCCGGTGAGCTGGAAATCCTTGAGTTCGCCGCCGGTTTGCGAAATGTAGTCTGGATCTTTCTTGATCTTTTGGAAGGTGGGACGATTATGCCGCCCATACGAAGTGCTTTTGTAGGGGAAGCGACCTTCAGACTCTCGCTTAAAGAACGCCGCAATCTGCTCCTTGGCTATAGGGTTGATTTCTTTCTGCGTTTCCCAGGTGCAGTGGTCGTAGTTGAGACCACACCATTTGCAGAAGTATTCAACCTCCCCGGAATCATTTTCACGTTGATCAATCACGCGCTCAACCGTGCGGAAGGTTTCGAGGTCCTCTTTCTCTCGTTCCTTGTCAAGGAGAAGGATCTCCCTATCCTCGCTACTCAAACCCGCTGAATTAAGGCGAGCTTCCCAAA
The DNA here is from genome assembly GCA_003313055.1 of Termitomyces sp. MG145. Classification (NCBI taxonomy): domain Eukaryota; kingdom Fungi; phylum Basidiomycota; class Agaricomycetes; order Agaricales; family Lyophyllaceae; genus Termitomyces; species Termitomyces sp. MG145. The sequence goes on along the minus strand of QGOB01000527.1, from coordinate 31,970 downwards.
TTTTATAGGCCTTGATGTAATTGTCAACACGCTTTAGGCCGCGGAACCGCTTCAAGAACTCGTAGGTTTCGTCAGTGTTGTGCAAATGAGAGAAAGATTTCCATTTGATGTGGAAACGCTAGGAATATTAGATTAGTGATTTTGAGAGGAGCATGAAATTGATTGCACTTGCTATATTCGTAAACCAGTTGTCCTCGGGATCTTCCTCGTGTGCCTCGTCCCGACAATGTCCAAGGACGGCCTCGATCTCATCCTCTTCTTTATATGATCCAGCCTGGTCGGCGTAATAGCCGTTGGCTGAGTCGTCGTCTTCTTCATATTTTTCAAAGTCTTGGACATCATCGATGTAATTGGGGGCTTTACCAGCACCGCGACTGGAGACGCGGATTTCATCAGTAGAGGCTCTGGCCTTTCTCTTCCTCTTGTGAGGACGCTGACCATATTCCGAATCCGAGTCTGAGCTTTCCGCATGGACTGGTGCTGATAAGCCAATAATAAGATTATACATGGCGCGGGAGAGTACAATAGATGAATCTCAACCTTTAGGACGAGCTGAGCTAGAGGCAGGAGTTCTCCTTTTCTTTCTAGGGACCTTCTTCTTGCCGTATTCCGGGTCGGCATAAGTTCCATCATCGTCATCGTCATCGTTACCTGGATCATCATAGCCCTATGGGAATAACATCAGCGTGAGTATCGCGATGCCGATGATAACTGACGTACGGAATCTTCTGCATCCTGGATGAGAAGATGAGGAACAGAACAGACAAAGAGAGACAAAGAACAGACACACAGATTCATTAGTGGGCTGTGGAATAGAATAGGTAGGATGGAGAGTCATGGGGGGTGGCGAGGCATCGTCGTCGACGGACTCGCCGTCGGCATCGACGTCGGGCTCTCTGGAGTTTGCAGCAGGGTCGTTGTCAGAATCGACCTGCATGTCGTCGTCGCTATCATAGTGGATGTTGAGATGGGCGGGGTGCTGTGAGACAGGGGAGGGGGAGGGGGAGGACATGGGGGAGAGGGAGGGGACGATGGGGATGATGGGGGAAGAAGAGTGGGACCTGGGCGCCAGGCATCGCCAACAGACAGATTTCACACGGGCAGCGTCGCTACCCCATCGTCACGGCCAACGCCGGAAGGGCCTTCGTCACCGGTGCTCGTGACGGAGACCTCCGATTTCCGCAAAATGTATTGACATGTGATGCAAGTATGCTGTAACAGACGACGTGGAGTGCGATGGTTAGGGTTTCGAATATTCTCTCCTCGCCGCTGCCGACGTCCACAATATATTTTTTTTTCGAATCCCGCTCGCGGCCCACCGTGCTTCTCGGCCCCCAGCCAAGCCACGTGCCTTTCATGCTCGACCTCAGCGGCTCCCATCTCTCCGTCGTCGTCGACCTCTGCCCCACCCACTGGCATCTCTCTGCCCTACATGCCCTGCCCCTCAATGTCTTTCTTGCACAGCTTCTTGCCTTTCTAAACGCACACATTGCCTCAAAGCATGAGAACACTCTTGCCGTCTTTGGTGCCTTTCCTGGAAAGAGGTCAGTCCGGCTCCCCCACAATACCTCCCCCTGACTCTATTCAGCCTCTGCCTCTACTCCTCGACCGATCCAGTCCCAGAGTCGCAGCCCATTGATCCAAACTCTTACCCACCATTTAAGCTTGTAGACTCTACTATCGTTACTCGGATCATGGATGAGCTCGACGAGCTACGCGAGCCGCGCCAAGACGGTAATCATGTCATTAACTGGTCTCCATCATTCTGAGCTTCTCCCAGCCCCGAGTTCTCTCGTTGGTGCTCTTACAAAAGCCTTATGCTGTAACTCCACATCTTCACACCATCCACACAAGCTAGCTCTTACGCTCACATTGTCAGACGTAAATCGCATCACCCTGCCGTCCCCGTCCATTCCGAACAAGCATGCTGATGCTTTGGATCCTGCCATACTTCCCGATCCACGCATCCTCGTGTTGTCTGTATCTCCGGATCTTTCAACGTCATACATCCCGATAATGAACGCCATATTCTCGGCACAGAAACTAGCAAGTATTCTCCATCAAAGACGCGACACGACCTGACCACAACATGTCCATAGAAAGTAACAATTGATGTCTGCCAGATTTATGGCCCAGATAGTGTTTTTCTACAACAAGCAGCCCATCTTACTGGCGGTTCATATATTTTTCTCGAGCGCCGAGATGCGCTGTTACAGTATTTGATTGTAAAGTACTCGACTCCAACCCATCTCAAGCTGACCTCTATCATAGATGGCCTTCCTATCCCCACCATCCATCCGAAAAGTCTTGTCTGTTCCTACCCAGGACAAAATTGACTTTCGTGCTGCCTGTTTCTGTCACAAAAACATAATTGACATTGGCTACGTTTGTTCCGTCTGTCTGTCAAGTACGCCGCTTTCTCTCGCCGCCTGCGATCAAACTTAATTTTACACAAACAGTATTCTGCCAACCAGTTCCCGTTTGCTCGACATGCCGGCAAGTTTTTATCCCCTTCCTTCCTTCTACCCCTAATCCTATTCTCAGAACAAAGTTCCCAATGAAGACCCTCCAGCGACTGAATGCCTCGCGGCCAATATTGCCTTCGGCCAACTCAACTCCGTCACGGCCCCCGTCCACCACGCCCCAAGCTCGCCCTGCGCCCACTCCAGGGCCGACGACGAACGGGACTATTGGTGGCTTGCCAAATAGCGGGTCGATCGGCAATGGCACTGTCAGAGTTATTCCGTCTAACGGAACTAGGGTATGAATGACTGCGCTCCGCCTTACATGGGTATTGCTGTGATAAAAATATGTGGTTTGTCCGTTCCTCCAGCATCTGACCCTTGTGGTCGACGAAAAATCTGCGCCTGGATACAAAAAATCAGCCTCACTCTCGATCAGGGTGGCGTTGCATTACGACAGGCTTGGATCGGGAGGTGGATGCGTATGCGACTGCCATGCTTGGTGTCGTAAATGCGCACCAGAGGCGTGCTTGAGTATTGTAAGCATCGTGTACTATATACTATTGATTGGAAATACACACCACTAGGCTTTCCTTCGATTTGCTCGACCAGAAGTAAGAGGATTCCCATATCAGGAGCTACGATACCACGTTCTCTGCAGGGTACTTTTCTTGTTCTGAATGAAATCCCGAAAGAAAAATACAGATGTTCTCACTCCAGAATTTCTCGAGGATGACGGTGTGCAAAATATCGTGTGCGTCGATATCACCATCCTGCACGGTTGCCAACGAGAAGCAATTTCCTATTTCACGCGCCAGCATAGACCTTACAATGTGTTCGCCTGCACCTGTAGTCAATAAGTCTCTGGTCATCTACGTATCTCAAGTTTCATTACTTACCTGAAATACTGCAAGCAAGTTGAGCCCCTGATGCGGGGAACTCCTGCGCCCAACAACCCGCACCAAAAATCGCTGCCTATAAGTACCATTCTTTCCAACAAGATTCTCATGAGCAAAGAAAATAGTACATACTTCACCTAGCCTTCCAGGATGTTTGAGTAATATACCGCCACTGGTCCAAAAGTCGTTCAGGATTCAACTGGGATATCGACAACACCCACCTCGATACCCCCGCAGCCACCGTACCGCCGATTCGATACGCTACAGCACCTACAGTGTCCTGCATATCCGCCAAACTCGTTAGATTTGACATGTCAATGTCCGAAGAATTGTTGTCTAGTCGCGCTTTCCATTTCAACCATTCATCCTTAGCTTTCGAAGAGATCATTGACTCCAGCGGGACGGTCTCTATAGCCTTGGTAATATGTGTATGTTGGGTGTTTTTAGTGACAGCGAACGAGTGCGCCCCTTCTGCGACTAGTGTCCTAAGAATGGTCATTAGTCTACTCATAAAACAAAACGACCCACTTCACCCACAAAGGAGGAATTCGACCGAGGAGATCGGGAACTTGAGAATAGTCCAAAATCGCCCGAGCGAGTCTAATTGGATTTTTCACGCCTATAGGCCCACGACGGCCGGGACTTCCATTAGCTTTGTCGGATTGTCATCGTCGTTACACATTGGCCAACCAACCAGAGACTGCACCAACACTTCCGAAATTCGAGTGACTATCCATTATCGCGGCGTCACACTCGACAGTGCCATTCAGCGTGAGATTCGAGCCGTATCCTATCAAAAACACGCGTCAATGAATTGCTTGTTTCTCTGCGCCAAATACGTCCGAGGGCGTTGCACAGACCTGCATTAAGGTGAGGATCATCCTCCAAGATCGCAATCGCACCGCAAACAGCGTCGAGAGGTGTGCAATCGGAGCTGGCTGGGTCTGTTGAGTCGCCTGGACCGTGTGTTTTCAAAGCTTCTCTGCATGCACTGCGAATTTTGGCAAGGGTCAGCAAGTAGCCTGTTGTGGAGCGTTTGATTGCGCGCTTACGAACGCAAGGCATGCTTGACTTCCTTTTCTCGCGTGTAACTGTGCATACCTGCGCCTCCGTGGACTGCGATGTACATCTTAGTTCGGGTACCTTGCGTGAGATCATAAGTGGAAGAATTATGGAATCAACGGTTTTCTTGTCAATCGGCGCTATCCGATGTTTAGGCTTCTCGTACCGACTGAAAGTTCGCTAATATCGAAAATCTCACATTGTACTGGGGCCCTCTCGAATTCGAAGGTATAGGATGAATCCATTCCAATCACATTTACATGTAGCATAGATGTCAGCTACAATTTGGATTCAGACGATTCTTTTCTTGAACCTTCCGAGACAGGAATGCAGAATACGGACTTCGGCAAGTCACACAGGCAACAATGTCTACTCGAACCCTGTATCCGAAACAGTCACCAGGTCTCTACGCCACAGTTTCCGTGATACAATGATGATACATGCTAGATGTTTCTTGATCAAGTCTAGATAAAGTACTATACGATGCCTGATAGATCAAAGGTCTTCTCTCCCTCCTTGCGAACAGCGACACCTTTTTCGGTCACAATCGCGGTGATCAGTTCCGCAGGAGTTACATCGAAGGATGGATTATAAATTCCATCGAGGCCGCGAGGCGTGATCATCACCACGGCCTGCTCATCAGAGGTTTTCCCTGCATTGTACAGAGCACCACGAACGAGGCAGGCTTCCAATGGCGGGCGCTGTTCGATCGGAATACTGTACGAAAGAGAATACACATTGCAATTCAAATGACCGCGATTTGAGCATCAAGGCACTTACCCAGACCCATCTGCTACATCAAGATCAATCGTGCTGATAGGAGCAACCACTATGAAGGGAATACCGTGGCGTGCCGCAAGCACGGCGGCGTTGTATGTTCCAATCTATGTAGACAACCTTTGTTGTTGGTGAACGTTGAAAGAAGGAAGGACGCACACCTTGTTCGCCGTGTCACCGTTCCTCGCGACTCTGTCGGCTCCAACAGCTGTCAAGCGATATTAACAACATGCTGCAAGTATAAAAAGGGTGACTGCATACCAACAGCATGAATGTTATGATGTTGGAACAGGGAGCCGACCATCGTGTCGCAGAGCATAATCGACGGGATCTCAAGTGTCTGAAGCTCCAGCGCGGTGAGCCTGCGTTGACATATTTTCGACTTGGTCGCTATCAAAAAGTCGGATTTCCCTACCTCGATCCTTGGTGGTATGGAGCTGTCTGAGTGTAATATGCTTTGTTCAGCTTCCCGGTCTCATGGAGGTATGTGATCAAGCCGAGGGCCGTGCCATAACCCTACAACAGTCGAAATTTGTTAAGATGACAAGGCATAAAAATGACGTACTGAGGTTGCAAGAGACCCTGTATTGCACACTGTCATAACATTGAGGCCATCGGCACCTTTTTCAGGTCCCACATGGCTCAACAACCACTCTCCTCCCCATTTCGACATCTCTTTGTTCCTACCAACATCTTCATCAGCGATCAGGTGCCCTTCGGCAATAAGTGTCTCGGCAATAGATCGCACGTCGCCTCCGGATGTTAGTGAAGATGCCAGAGTCTTTTGAAGACGCCGAGTGGCGGCACCGAGATTAACAGCCGTTGGACGCGCAGTGAAAAGAAAATTCAAGATTGGTTCAACATGAGCTTTCAGCGCCTCTGGTGACACGAGAAATGTGGGTTGAGGGGAGGCTGCTAGAGCCTCTGTCAGATGATAGGAGAGCGAAAGAGAGGCGAGGGATGCTATGGCAGGTGCGCCTCTGATCTATTGGGTTTGATGAGATTTGCACTGAGTAAAGGTAGTAAACTTGAACCTTCATCGATTTGATTGCATCGTGAGCATCTTCTATAGAGTTTATGTGCAGAAATTCTGTGACGTGAGGGAGGAGTAGCTGGTTGACGATCTCCAGTTTGCCATTAGAGGTGCGAATGGATGTCAAGGGCGCCATGATTTGACGAGGCAGGAAGTCGGCCCGATACCGATCAATGCTTGACCTACTCAAACTTAATCTAATCAAGATCCTCCTAGGTAGGTTTCACATGCTTTGTTAACCAAAACCACTATAGTCACTGATGGCATTCAACGGACGATCTCCTCTTTGAGACTTCTCAGCACCGCAAGATGATTGACCATCTCGTTGGTCGACCGAATCCCTCTTGGAAGCGCACACAGGTCTGTCATATCGTCAGGCGCATTTTGCGGTCTTGTCTTGACCGTCTCATACATAGGTGTTTCTCGTCGTATTCTTCTGGTTATGGCGCATCGTCCGCGGAAACTCTAGACCTCCACGCATTGCTTGGCTTAGGAATGCAAATAGATCACTACGTATGCATCGTCATATCAGTCGATACCGCACTCATCTGAACATCCACAGAACGCTACACACCCTGGCAAATCATTGTCAGCTCTTTAACAGCTCTTTATGCCATTCGGAATTTCGACAATATCCTCGGTCTTGGCTGTAAGTCATTACCCTTTCTGTGCTACCGGAAGGCGCTCATAACGACGAATAGCTCCTGAACCTCTTGCCCGACTTGTGAGTGATCGTCTCTTGTCACGGTCCACCTTGACACTACCTTTAACTTCAACTTAGTATTCGCCATCCTACTATCGAGCTACTTGGATAAACACGGGCTTAGAAGCTGGATTTGCCACCGCCATGTCCATACGGCCCAAGTGGCTAAGGGACATTTGCTCCATCTTGTTCTCAATCTACTATATTGTATATGCCAACGAAGGAGACGAAAAAGTGAGAGCAGTCAAACTTGGATTCAAAGACTGATAACTAGTTTTCCGCAGCTCAGAAGATTTAGAGCGGTGCCAACTGTAGAGATGTTTCGTACTACATGGGAGAAGACCACGAATCCATATGTAGGCCCAACTCCGTTTTTTTTATCGTCGTAGCTAATACACGCGTCCAGATTCGGATGATCACTCATCTGCCCTGGCTATCTATGCGACAGAAGATACTGTTACCTCGGCCCAAAACGTCAAAGTACACACGACCTATTACTGCTTACCTTTTCTTCTATCCCCACGAATCCCAGTTGCGTCATGCGACGGATCTTATTCTTGACTTCCCTGGCGGAGGATTCGTCGCAATGTCCCCAGAGCATCACGAAGAACGACTGAGAATGTGGGCTGTTGACACCGGGAAGCCGGTCCTTTCTATTGATTACGGAAAGGCTCCTGAATGTATGTCTAGGCCAATTAGTCTCTTTGATTGATGTTCAAATTAGGTTTGAGATCCATATCCATTTGCAATCGATGAAGCATTTGATACGTACAAGATACTGTCAGAGTCCGGTGTGTTCACTCTATTCTTCCGCAAGATTTGTAGACATTGAAGCTGTTATAAGCGGGAGGAGTTATTGGCATGTCCGGAGAAAAATTCAACGTGATAATAACTGGAGATTCCGCGTTAGTTTCCCCGTGTTGCTACTCATTTCGCTCATTAATGTTTTGGATAGTGGCGCCACTCTCGCTGTCAACGTTATTCTGAGAATGCTTGAGAACGAAAGTTGTCTGCAATCACATGACAAAACGAAACTTCGTCATCCTATTGCCCTGGTCCTCAATTATGCAGCCCTCGACTTCAACTTCACCTCCTGGATGTCTCCTGCTAATCTACGTGTTCTGCAATCCGAGCAGTCGTCCGGTAATTTACCAGGAATAAGTGACCTGGCTGCCCAGAAAGACCATCTGCAACACATCGTGAGCATTCCCTACTTCAAAGATGCCATATTCAATGTTATCCTCAGAGCCCTCTTAGCATGGTGAAAGACAATAAGTTCGGAAGTCATAAAACCAGGCGCATCAAGAGGGAGAGGAGCTGGAGAGATGCCTTCCGAGGTTTGACTAGTGCCGGGGACAAAAGTTCTGAAACCTCGAGCAAGCATGGTCTGTCGGTCTTGAAAACGTCGAGGAAACGTGTGATGGTGTCCTTCAAGACGGAACCTGATCAGACGGATGGTGAGGGTGATTTGGCAGATGCGGAAAGTGAAGAAGGCGAGGACGAAAACACTTTTGATCTCGAGAGAGAGGAAGATCGGCCAATCCGTGCTCGTGTTCGCTATGAGTATTCTCAGGTCTCCTCCCCTCCTCTCATTGGGATGAGCAATACTGATTTGGAACGTCAACAAGAAGAGCTATCTGCCGCCGTTGAGGCTGCTAACATGGAAGCTTTGAAAGCCTTTGGTCGCAAGGATCGGGCGGAGCCCATTGGTACTCGTTTGACAATGACCAGTAGAACGGGGTATTTTCAGGACAGAATCGTCTCTCCGAGTATGGTATGTTTTTGTGGCTTTACGTCAAACTAACTACTTCTTAACAAGATTTTCAGATGCGCGCAATGGCAATCTTATATATTGGCCCTCATCGCAACCCAGATTTTGCTACAGATTACCATATATCCCCCATCTTGGCGCCTGCCCACCTTTTGGCTCAGTTCCCTCCCCTTCTCCTGCAATGTGGCGAAAAAGACCCCTTTGTGGACGACTCTGTCATCTTTGCCGGGAGAGTCAGAGAAGCCAAGCGTGCACGAAAACATGAATTGCAACTAGCTATATCAGGAAAAAGTGCTCGTTTTCGCTCGGATGATCATGAAGGCAATGGTATCAATAAACCGGCCTTAGATACAAAGGCACTTGCGATGATGAAAAAGGAACTAGACAAGCTCTCAAAAGAGACGGAAGATGACTGGGTACAACTAGTATTGTTTTCTGAATGGAGTCATGGTTATCTACAGATGCCAACGCTGATGTCTGAGGCGAAAGCGGTGAGTTAACATACTTTTTACAAGATGCAACCGACACCCCGGAATCCAGGTCATCAAAGAACTCGCTGAATGGATCGACGAAGCGTTTGCCAAGGAAGCAGAGAAGTCTCACGACCGTGACAAGGAACTGGCACTACTGAACCCTTCCGAAACAGAGACGGAGGATAGTGGGATTACCTTCATTCCTAAGAAGTACCAAAATGGATCATTTCCAATCAACGAGGCGCGAGAATTGAGCAATAAAACGCTCGCTGTAAATGGCAGATCAACAACTGGTCATCGAGAGGAGCCCTCCGATGAGTCGGACATGCATCAGAATAATTGCACCACATCCCCGACTCGGGACGAGCCCAATCACTCGATCGCGAAGGGGATACATACACCTGGCTCTCGTTCAACACCGCACCCGCCTGATACGCCCCGGTCAAGGGCACTTGCTGGGACACAAATATCAGAAACAGAGCTAATGCGACGGCGACGGCTGTTGGATTCTCACATATTTGAGCAATAGATGTGCAGGCTTGTGGATGTAATGTACGATATGTGTATCCTCTGATGGAGGCATCGGTGATCAGAATTCATAATGGGGTTTCTGCACAGCTTGGAGAACCCGCTTGGAGTTCTAATATAAGCGTGCCGTGCTGTGCAACACAGCCACGGCTGTAAGGAAAGCAAAAGACTGCAAAAGGTTTTCAGAGGAGACAGTTTTGAATGCGGTACAGACCTCGATCGTGCACATTCTACAAGGGGAATCAAGAAGGCTGTTCTGGACATATACATTAAACGGCTAGAGAGGCGGCATCATTAAGCGCTTGCTTTCGGGAATTGAAAATTCTTGTCGACAAAGATGGACCCAACACAAACTCCCATCATTCCTACACACTCACCTCATTTCCACCGGCCAACAGCTCACGAGCCGCAGGACAACACCTCTCTTCATTCTACTCACTATCCAGCTCCTACCATGCCTCGGGACTCTCAGCCTCAATATGCTTCCGAACCCCTCTACGGTCCTGCCGGCGGTCCCATGTCACAAGCCATACCACTCCACGGCCCCGTCAGCCATCCAGACGGCCCTCGTGAATACACCTACTCTCATGTTCAACATCTCAGCCAATTCTCACCCCATCCTCCGACTGAGCAATCTCCTGGATCCTCAGGTTCGCGCCCTGCAACTGATGAAAGGATTACCCCCAACCAACACTTTGTCTCTCCAGAGCCTTACAATCGCGGCCCCGAATCATCCCAACCGCCTTCTCCCGGGCATGAACCAGGCTCAAACCCAGGTGGTGCGGGTGCAAATCATTATCCTTCATCATCTGGTGTACCCAGGCTCCCACCTATCCTGCAAGTTGAGAAGCAGCAAGTCACGACATCGGCAACGCAGCTCGCAAGTGCGAGTCGCCGTAGGAATGAGGCTCACTTCGTATGCCCTGTTCCTGGCTGCGGCAGCACATTCACTCGTCGCTTTAATCTAAGAGGTAACATTGCGACATTGAACCTTCTTCACATCTCTAATTACTTGTTTGCAGGCCATCTTAGGTCGCATACAGAGGAAAGACCATATGTTTGCGAGTGGCCTGGTTGTAAGAAAGGTTTTGCACGTCAACACGACTGCAAGTATGTATATAAAATGGTTTTTGTGTAAATTGAGACTGAAGGCGATCGCAGGCGTCACCAGGCACTTCATACTGCAAAGTCTCAAAACAACGTGTGCCGTGGATGTAAGAAGGCTTTTAGTCGATTGGATGCTTTAAATGTACGTGGGCTCCCTTAAACTTATCTATCTGCTGCTCACGTCCTGTCACCAGAGGCACTGTGAGTCATGCTGTGCTCATCTGTCATCATGGTTATTAGATCATTCACCCAGTAAGATCCGATGGCGGTGCAGAGTGCCGGGCGTCAAATCCCAAGTTTGCGGGGGAAGACAAGCGCTTATAAGCATGCATGGATTCAGTTTATGTGACATCGTGATTCTCACTCTTATATTTGTCCCTAGAGGTTAGGGTTAGGGCTTATAATATTTCTATTGTAGTAATTGCATTATCGAATAACACGTGTTCCGGTTACCCGAACCCGATCATTGTAATTCCGTGAATTTTGTCCAATTAATCGGACTTGTCTCTGGCCATTGTCTACGACACATCATGGCTCTTTCTATGCTCGCTGGGGGGGCTGAATGCGGGCCGTCAAATCCTCTGCAAGGGCTTTCAAAAAGATTTGACCAGGACAGAGGACTCCAGCAAGTAAGGAATCTTGGTCTTGTTCTCCTTGTCAAATCACTAATATATCGTAGGACCATTTCGGTGCAGGAAGGGCCGGCACTTCAAGAGAGGTCAGTCTAAAGCCTCATAAACCACTTTGCTTCTGATCATTGGGTCCTCAGACTTTCCGTTCGACGAACACTTCCGTCGTACCTGACCAAGATGCCGCCCGATTCTTCTCTGCTAATGTATCCGGGGCCCAGTTACCTTCAAGTGATGTTTACGACGTTTCTGCGCTCCGATCTGCTCTGCCAATTCAGCAGCAAGGACACTTAATAAGCCCACAGCTACAGAAACCTTCAGCGAATTGGGCCGCTGACTTTACTGTTCAGCAACCACTATTCTCTCAGCCATCAAATGGCACATTCCAGGGCAACGAAGTGATTGCGCATCCTGACGTAGCGACCTCAAGTAGTACCATGCAACAAGTGAGGAATGGGCTTCCTCATGGTAACTATTGGCCTTCTAAATGTTTACATTGATAATCACCTCTTTCTTAGCACCTTTACAATGGAGTCCGATGACAAATATCAGAATGGGACCGATGAATTACTCTTCATCTTCTCTCAGCAACGCACAACAGCTTACAAGTGAATCTTCCCGTAGGTCTCCTTATGTTTGTATGTCTGGATGTCTTTAAGCCTGACATCGTCAATGTAGATATTTCTTGGGATAAGGAGTTCAGTGATCAGGAGGCCGCTCTCATACAGAATCCCCCTGTACAGGAACAAGTACAATCCGATCAGAATGTGCGTCAGATATCAGTTGATAACGATGAGCTCGCACGCACTGCTGGTCTGCTCCTGGAAAATGTTCGAAATGAGCAAAATCCCAAGTTTCAGAACAGCCAATTTCTGAACCTCATGCGAAAGCTACGGGATCGAGATATCATTGTCGAAGGAAATCAGATGGTTGAAAACGAGGGACAACAGACAATTGATGTGAAGGGCAAGGGTCGAGCAATTGACCTGAACACCGATGTACCACAACAAGCCGGTTCAGCCACCGGACAGCCACATATTCGCTTCTCTGAATCAGCTCGTATTCGACTCGCCGGACAAGATGCTAGAACACAAGAGGACGAGAATGATGCCTATTTCCGTCAGGAAAATGCAGAATACCAGCAGTACAACGATACGCACGTTGCAAGTATCCCGCAAGGCCCTGCTAACAACATTGAGGTTGCACATTGGGAGCGCTTGCAAAAAGATTGGGATCAGTTCGAAGCGACCACAGAGGGTATCAAAGGGGTTGTCAACTATCAGTTCCAGGACAACAATCCCTATTTAATAGGTGATTCATCTGCAACGCGTCAACATAGGATACATGCTGGTTATCATTCCCTGACCGAGGTACGTAACACCTCAAGTGTCTTTTATCGTTACATCATGATTTTGCTTTTAGAGTGTTTTGCAACTCGAAGCAGCAGTACAACGCGATATGAACAATGCCGCGGCTTGGTATGAACTCGGCGTGAAACAGCAGGAGAACGAACGAGAACAAAAGGCTTTCCAGGCATTACAACGTTCTTTGGAGCTTGATCCTTCTCATATGCCGACATGGCTTGCTCTGGGCGTGTCCAACACCAACGAGAGCAACCGCATCGGTACCTTCGACGCCATTCATGAATGGGTCAGTCGCAACACTCGCTATGATGCCGTTGTTCAAGAGTTTTGGGCGCAAAATCCATTGAGTGCAGATGCGTCTCTTGCTGTGCGCTATGCCCACCTGATAGACACATTAATTGCAATGGCAAGAAGCAATACGACTGGTGTTGTGGATGCCGATACACAAATCGCTTTGGCCATCCTGTTGAATACTAATGAGGTTCGATCATCATCTATTCTTGGTCTCCTGCTCCTCTCAATGTGTTTCAGGAATACGAAAAGGCGCGTGATTGTTTCCTTTCTGCATTAGCGGTGCGGCCAGAGGTGTGTTGAATCATCACATAAGCTATAACTCTCACTTACTCCTGGGATTTTCAGGACTGGTTGCTCTATAATCGCGTTGGAGCTACTATGGCGAACAGCGGTCGCGCGGAAGACGCTTTACAATATTATTACAAAGCATTGGAGTTAAATCCCGGATACATCAGAGCCAGGTATGTTTCATAGTGCTTGTGCTATACGAATCCCTCAGGCTGTTCTCAGGTTTAACCTCGGCATTTCATGTATCAACCTCAGGGTATGTTTCAAATACTCAGATGGGTTAAGTCATTACTAAATGGTATCACCTTGTAGCGTTACGAAGAAGCCGCACAGCATATCCTTGATGCCTTGGTACTCCAAGATAACGATGGAGTTCGTGATACCGCTGGCCTGAATGAGACACGTGGAGTGACTACCAAAGCTCTATGGGATAGCCTCAAGACCACATGTCTCCATATGCAGCGCGTCGATCTTGCAACGCTGTGTGATCGACAGGATCTTGAGGGTCAGTGTTCTTTTCTTACATCTCGACTGCCTGTGAACTGACGGACTGCGGCTTATAATAGCTTTCAGGCTTAATTTCCATAACATGTAGACATCCTGTATCCCATCCAACCTGGTGTTCGTAGCGTACTAAACATGAAGCTATCTTGTTTGGTGTCATCAAATCTGCCTTGATAATTCCATCCGCCGCACAACGATGCTCTCGGGTAGCGTTCATAGAAATCAGCCTTACACGGTTCATTAATGAATGCTTCATCGCATAACGAGCGGTGTAAAGTTGATTAGTTTATTACCGGATGGCTAGATAAGAGGGGGACTTGCTGTCAAGTCGGGATGATGAGGACGGTAGAAAATGTCTTAGGATTTCAATGACTCTGCAAGGCAGTTTCTCAGTTGCACAACCGAAGTGCAGAAGAGTAGAATCTACCGGGTTGCAGGCCCAACCTCTTTGCCTTCTCCTGCCGCGCGTAGGCGGTCTTTAAGAAATCCATTACTTCGTAATCCTCCTTGTCCATATTAGGATTCTGCGCGATGCGTTTCATTTTCGCTACGAGTTGTTGATGTTGAGCGACGTCAGCTTTCTGCTTGGCAAGCAAGTCTCGCGCATCCTGAACGTCAAAGTCACCCATCGGGATCAGCGTGGGCGTGCGGCGAATCATTTGGAGGCCCGTAGTTGATGAAACGAAAGAGAGGTGTGCAAACAAAGGGACAAATGCTGCGGCCTGCGCAGGTGCGAGTGCCAATCACCTCGACGCCACGACACGCAAAACACGCGCAACCACTCCCACTACCTTTGGACTTCGACCATATCTGACATTCCAGGATAATGGCCATAGACCTTCTTATTCGCGCCAACGACGCAATCAAGAGCTTGCGGGTCAGTATTTCCTGTTCTCTTAACAATGAGAACAGAGCGTTGACCATGCATGTATTTTGTGTCCTTAGGAGACCAAGTTCTCTGGTATTCGCTCGCCGGCCGAGTTCTTTGATTACCACCGTATTTCTCGCCCAGCAGACTTGAATCAAGCAACCTCGGTCAGTGCTTTTTCTTCGAGGCGTGCAGAAATGGAAACCTTACTTGAATACACTGTTTACAGCGCATATCCTACAATACTCGCTATTTCTCAGGTGAGATGGTACGTTGACTAGATTATGCTAAAACTTATCCGAGTCCAGGAAACTACGGCCTCATCATTGCAGTTCTCGCTGTATATGCCATGTACGTGTGACACTTTGGACGCAGCCATTTTGAAAGACTTGAATTGACTTTCAACAGTCTTACGAACTACCTCCTCCTCATTTCCCTCGCCTTCCTCGTCTTTGGTTTTGCTGCCATCAACAGGTTTGGTGGGTTATGCGTGCTTTCTACTAGAGAAGTACCCACATTTTGACTGACATTCTCCAGCTCCTGAAGCAACCCAGTTCGGTGAACACACCATAACACAGAAACACCTGTACACTGGCCTGTTTGTCATCGGCATCCCGCTACTTTGGATATCTTCGCCTCTTAGCACATTCTTCTGGCTCGTGGGAGCCTCGGGTATCCTCATTCTTGGTCACGCAAGCTTGCTGGAGCCCGGCATCGAAAGTGACTATGCGTCCATTCAGGACAATGCTGTTTAAATCAATATGATGCTACACTTCTTCCTCACAAGATAATTTTTGTCCATAGATCTGTAGTTGATAATTTGAATTTTTATTCCCCTTCTGCTACATATTTGAAAACGATATATCCAAGCGTAAAAAAGTATAAACCAAAAAGTAGATAGATAAGTGAAAACAATCTCTGGTTGAAGACCAGCATAGTGAGTGTGTGGTCCACAAGGATGTATGACGTGTAATGATGAGGCAAAGAGCTTCTTATGTACATAGTGTACAATGAGATGCAAAATGAGGTTGGACACAGGAGTACAGCAAAGGTCGGCCATGAGGCCGCATGAGAGAATTTTTTAGGTGAACCGATGATGATAGGATGATAATGTCGCAAAGATCGAAGGCCATCCAGTGTTCAAGGCAGTGCCAATAAAGAAGACATTTAAAGATAACTGTTAGTAGATGTGTTATAGAAGAGGAAGCCATTGACCTTGACGAGTATATTAGATAGAGCGGAATGGATGAAGGACCTAGAAGTTTACCAATGACGATGCTAGGCAAATCGAAAAGATCCCTTCGTATTGAGAAGCAAAAAGTGGCCGGCACAGGCGCTCCAGAGGGTTTCAATAACACGCAATGTGAATACACCGATTGAGTCGTATTTTCAAAGGCGTGTGCTGCAAAGTTCTCCCAGTACTCGACTACGGACTGGTTTTCAAATAACTATGTACAGGTCAGGCCGGGATTTAGGTCGAGCAAGGGGCGCACTATACCTCATATATATACTTTTTACCACCGATGAGCTCCTCCATGGGCCATTCTGTTAGCATACAGAATTCGGGCGCAACCAAGCAGATCTCGCCCGTTCTTCGCCAAACAACAGTGGGTGTGCCGCTAAATGACATTAATTTCTCGAGTTCCTGATTGGGTAGATGAATGACTGAAAGATTGTACGTCAAGGAGAAGCTAACGCACCAGCAATGATCTTTGAAAGCATTTTTCAACAAAGATCTCGTCATCCAGGGAGAGGGGCATTTGCAACGCAATGAGCGACGGCCGAAAAATGGCCAAAGCCCGTACAATGCGTAAGATGTCGTTCTTCTCAAATCTTCACATGACAACACGAATGACATTGTGATGGCATAAAGAGCAGATAGAACAAAACAAGTAGAAAGATTAGAGCCCGAGTCCCGGAGGCACTCAGTTGGCACTTGATACATGCTCAATATAAACGTACCGAGTGGGCAGATGTTTCATGAGGAAATGATAGCCCTCCGTGTAGTCATACGGTTTCGTTACACGGTCATGAATGCTTTGCAGCTGTGACGTAGAGGATTGTGAAGCACCTGTGTGATTGCTTCTGGAATTTTCCGAGGAAGCCTCGGGATCTTGAAGGAACACGGGAACTTGGGGTGAACGTGGACGGGAATCGAGTGGAAAACGAGGTTGCAAAGGATGAAGGGGTTGGGGAGCGTGATTACTCTCGTACTGGGCGAGATCGACAGCATCATTGATGTCGTCTGATACAACATGTGACTGTTGGGTCGTATACGGATATGTGAGATACTGCGTGGTAGTTGAAGGCGATGAAGGGACTGCAGGATCAGATGGTTGGACTAGCTGTGAACTTGCATATGACGTATAGGACGAAAGGTTTCCAAGGGAAGGCGAGGTGGTGTAATCAATGGCCTCAGAGCCCCAAGTATATGATTGGGTTGGATCAGGAGATGCTGGTGATGTAACGGATTCCGGACTTGGATTACCAAGTATGGCAGAGAGTATGGAGTACTCAAGATTGGCAGCTTCAGAGCCAAAGGTAAATCCAGGATCGAAGGTAGTAGTCAAAAGGACATCAGCCTGGGAAACAGACTCGGCTAAGATTGAAGATCGGTCAGGGTCTGGAAATGAAAGTCAAAGTGCGCACATGGAGGAATGGAGGTCGTGGTCGCTGGCTCCTGGCTGCTTTCCTGAGTCGACGACGACTTGGCTCGCTTGAGTTGCTCTGGAGTACACGTGATCAGTGATTGTGTCTAATGGCGTGCAGTTTCGGTGGCGCGCACCGAGCTCGTCCTCGTCCAAAAGATACTTTGCCTTTTTGCGGTGACCTTCTGTGCAATTGTCGGCAATGCCGCGTTTGGTACAGCGTTGACACGGTCGCGCTGAGAATAAATGAGATCAAAGGAGATGCGAGAAATGTCAGGCACACCACCCACAATCGTCGCAGGTGAGGTGAGCCTTCTGGCAGTGAAAGCATGCGCGGTTGGCTTTCTTTTTCTTGGGACCGTCTCTGGCCTTGCGTGGGAGGACAGATGATTCCTGGCCCGAGTCCTCTGGAGTGCTGGTGCGCTTGCGCTTTGGACAGGGGGCTGGCTTTTTCTTTGCGGGAGAGGAGGGGCCAGCAGTGGCATTCGTGTGTGCGGGGTTGACGAATGCGGGGGTTATGGGTAGAGGAGCATAGACGGCAGACATTGGAGCAAAGTGCAAAAAGCCTTCCCACCTGATTTAATCTTGGTTTTTTATTCTACCCGGCATTCTTTCCAATTTGGGACACCGGCTCGCTTCGGCCCACCCGCCGATCCTTTCAATCCATGGCCTCCAAGCTCCTCTCCGCACTCGGTCCTAGACAAGCCGCTAACGAACTCAGATGGATGCAGCAGCAAGCTACTTCCACTCAATCTCTTGCAAAAATGCTCCAGCGCAGAGTGGCCGGTGAACCACTCCAATATATTTTGGGCCAGTCACGACCCCCACAAATTTAGCCTGATACTTCTACTTAACTCTACCCCCCAGGTTCTCAGCCATTTGGCCCACTCAATCTCCTCGCACGTCCTCCCGTTCTCATTCCTCGCCCAGAAACAGAGCATTGGGTTATAAAACTGGCAGAACGTATCGCAACACAACCAATGCCCAAATTCAAGCGTCTGCTGGACCTCGGCACAGGATCGGGATGCATACCACTTCTCTTATGCCACCTCTTACCCCAGGGCAGCCTGGATGCTTGCGGCGTCGATATTTCTGAGCATGCCCTTCGCTTAGCTACTGACAATGCAGAATTATGTGGTACACCCACACCAGCTGAAGCGGATCCCGGACTTAAAAATACTTTTATGGCAACCGATGGCGATATTCTGTCGCCCCTTTTCTCCGCAGACGCCAAGATCAATCCCCCATATGATGTAGTCACATCTAACCCCCCTTACATACCCTGGGATGAGTATCTGCGCTTGCCCCGTTCAGTGTCAGATTACGAAGATTCCAGAGCGCTCTTTGGCGGCGCAGACGGCCTCTTGTATTACCATGCAATTGCATCTCTACTCAGCAGAAATGACTTCCTTCGTCCTGGCGCTATCGTAGCACTTGAAGTGGGTCATCAACAAGCACATGATGTTGAGAGGATCATGCGTCTTGAGGCCCATATGCATGATGTAGAAATCTGGTGCGATCCATGGGGCAAGCATCGGACAGTTGTCGCACATCGGTGATAGCTCAAAATACATTCCACCTGGACTGACTGTAACATGACAGTGAGCCCACATCCACGGAAGTTTCATGCAGAGTTTTCCGCACTAACCGCTGTCCTATAGTTCCGAGGCTTGTAAACCATCGATGACTACACTTACATACCGTGCAAGGAACCGGTCTCAACGGCATTACGATCCAGAGACAATGTCTTATCCGATCCCCTAGGTGTCGGGCATTCTCAGTCAAGTCTCGACTCTCCTTTCCGCTTCTATACATTCCAGCGGAATATAAATGAACTCCTTCACCCTGGCAATGCCATTCACATTCCGTGATATACATACCTAGTCCGAGATAGTTTGCGTCATCCTGGACCCACACTCCCTAACAGTTAGATCATGACCACAAGAGCCGAATTGATCGTATATAAACTGCGTTTCAACCTTTCAGTGATGGTACATCCCTCGTAGAATTATACTAAACTCTCGTGATACTACTGTATCCGCTTCTCTGAACCTTCAATTTTTTCAAGCTCGGATCAAAACCGCCTACACATGAGGGAAAATGATGTCAACCGGAGACTTTGTGTACATAGAACTCTTACGCTTCAATTTGGCATGGGTAATTCAAATTTGAGCATCGGAATTCATCCAAATGTAGGGGCTGTACCAGTATGGGCGGTTGTATCTTCGCACCACTCAGTTGCTTTCGCGCCTGATCATTACAGCTTGTTGACCCTGATGCGTGATGGTGGTCTAAGACAAAGTTTACAAAAAGCGGATGAAGATTTGCATACTTTCAGTCTTTGTAAATCATACATCCGGGTCATTACTTTTTCGTAGATAGCACCACGCGGGTAACCATGTACATATTGCCTATCCGATAAGAATCTCAGAATTACACATGTGGATTTTTTGGCCCCTAGCCCCTGAAAGAAAAACCATCGTCATAGATCGATTTAGAAAGCCGGAGTTTGATCGATATCGCGCCACGTGTGGAAGTAATGCATCTGTATCCAGACACCAGACACTGACTATCTCTACAACGTCATGTCCTACCAACGGATTCCGTTAGATAAATTTTCAGACATTTTATCTGCCACGACTGGTGAGTTTTCATGCTCTGGATGTAATCGCAAGGCTGCTGATGCCATGCAGAGCTCTCCAGTGAGGTCATAGGCGGCCAGGTCGTCGCGGTTTCTGACGAGTTCTTTGCTGAGGCCTTCCATCTACTTTTGCAAGAGGTACATTCCTCGAAACTGACTTGAAACGAATTTTAAAGCCGAGGCAATAGCCTGCTCCGAGTTTGAAAGGCCAGTTCGGACCAAAAGGTGCTTTGTATAGCGGATGGGAAAGCAGGAGACATAATCCGGCATACGATTGGTATGTTTTCAGGCAGGAAACATAATCATTGACGCATTTGGGTCACAGGTGCATCATCAGGTTAGGAACTACTGGTACGATCATTGGATTCGACGTTGATACATCCCACTTTAACGGTATATGAGATCTTTCTCAACTAGCTGTTTACTGATGCCTAAGGGCAGGCAACGAGGCCCCGCAGGTTTCCATTGACGTTCTACATGGATCACCATTAGCAGAGCCACAAGCTCACGATGCTCGAGTGAGTTGCAAAACGAGGCATGTAAATTCGTCTGATCGGCCCTCTTATAGTGGTCCGAAGTACTACCCAAGGTGGACTTGGGACCCAATTCGCGACACTTCTTTACCATCCCAGAGTCCGATCCAGTGAACTATGTCAAGCTCAACATGTATCCTGATGGTGGTATCGTATGCATATCTTACCATTGAAGTGTTCGCAAGTTGGTAACGTGAGTTATTAAGGCCCGTTTCCGGGTGTATGGACACGTCTCTCCTATCATACCTTCAGACGAGTCGGAAATTTTCGATTTGGCTCATGTCTTCGCCGGAGGACGTGTAGAATTCACTTCAGATCAACATTTTGGTATCGGGGCAAACCTTATCGTTCCTGGACGGGGTAAGAACATGGGAGGGGGGTGGGAGACGAAGCGAAGCCGTGTAAAGGGACACAAGGATTGGGTGATCATCAGACTGTGAGTAACTACTCCCTCGTTTGGTTCCATCGATAAACAACTTTACAGCGGTGTTCCTGGCGTACTCGAGCACATAGAAGTCGACACCCATCATTTCAAAGGCAATTTTCCGGAGAGTTGCGAAGTCCATGGATTATACACCAACACGAGCGTTGATTGGAAAATTCACAAGGATAAAGAGGATGACTGGACACCGATACTACCAAGAACTAAGCTAGGGCCACACAGACAACATTACTTCCAGTTTGAAAATGTGGAGGAGAGGATCTACAGCCATGTCAAAGTTACTGTACATCCCGACGGCGGTTTACAAAGGATCAGGATAATGGGTCGCAGGTCGCGCCCAGATCGTTCAAACGTCGAAAGGCCTGAAAGTTCGACTTTAGCTCCAGCAGTAGCGCCACGATCGCCAGAAGTCACCCCTACGGCGCCATTTTCATCCAACAAGATGGTTCCAGTGCTACCGCTTACCCCCGAAGGGTTCGCGCCGTTTGGCAAAGTCATCCAAGGATATGCTGATCTGCATGCAGTCCCAAAGGGAACAAAGATTACCCCTGCTAATGCAGGTTCTGCGTACAAGTTCCACAACGTTTCTCTCATCGAATCATCGTATCCCGCAGAAGCAAAAGCAACCCCTGGTATATCAGTCTACCGATGCCAACCTTACAAAGACGTTACCTACGATGAATATATACAGCTGAAACAATTAGAACGCCACCCTTTTACTAATCAGGCATTTATCCCCATGGGCTCGGGCGCAGGTAGACATTCAGGGCTAAAGTACCTTGTTGTTGTTGCACATAACGGAGCGGATAACCGTCCAGATCTTGGCACTCTGAGAGCATTCGTTGCCAGCGCTGGACAAGGCATTGTCTACAATACTGCCGTTTGGCGTGAGTGTTACGTTTTGATGAGTATCTGATGCTTTAATACTCATACTTTCCTTGGAAGACCAACCTATGACAGTTCTAGGAAAGGTGAGTTTGCATTTAGACATCACGCAATGTTGCTGACAATCGAGGCAGGAAATGGATTTTGCTTGCGTCGAAACGCAAATTGGGGATGGGAGCACTAAAGATTGTGAGATTATAGAATTGGCAGATACAAATGTAGTGAGGCTCAGGTTGACAACTACTTGAAAAGAATCAACGTTCATACAAGTTTACCCAAATGACGACGCACGGTTCCATGTAGATGTGGGCAAAGAAATTTAATGTCATGAGAGTCGGTCGGTATCACGAGCGTAGCCCCCTGTACCGTGGAACAAATATTGGTCATTGCGGAGTTGAAAATATTCTCACAGCTTGGTTTCGGCTGTCGTCTGTGTTTCTCTTTCCAAATTCATGGAGGTGTCGAGGAAAAGACCCCACGTTGACAACGAAGATTCTATTACAACCAAGAAGAGGGTTCTCACTGGTCCCAATGGAAGCCCTCAAGTTAATGGCATGGCTAAAGAGGAGTTTGATGCTGACAATCTCGAGGTAAGACGCGGTTGGATACTTCCCGCGATGTCTTTTGAACGAACAACCGTAGCTATTCCGCAAAGAGGCTATCTATCGAAGGATGAAGCATTATTCCAGAGAGAATGAGCGTTGTCAAACTCTTATAGCGGACCTAGAAAAAAGAAAACAGTCTTGCGAGGTGGGCTTGGCTGCTATGACGGCGTGTTGGAACCAGGTGCGTATCCAATGCTGCGCACAGGTTTATTCATTGATGCACACCGTCCTCAGCTGGTCAAGACCATACGGCTATTAATTAGGACAAATGACTCGCCTGAAGTAGATGAACGTCAGTGCTTTGCATCTTCCCTTTTTTTTCATACGCAGATGTTCTGATTCATCCGTTTAGAAATTTTTGATTTCACTGTACATATCCAAGAAGACAGGGGGCCAGACTTGACCAAGACTCTGGAGGCCAATCTGAAAGCGACTGAGAATCTCGTAACACGACTTTTTGAGGCAGGGGGGAACACTCAGACTCCTTTACCTGCTGGTGGTACCCTTCATGATTGCCAAAAGGAAATTTCCGACGTGTGTTTGCTTCAGACTCAGCATTTATTCATTGCCTGACTTGATGCAGCGCATATCTATACAAACACAACTGGATTTAACACATACCAAACTTCGAGACGCAGAGCGGTTGAAAGAGAAATATCACGAAGACCTTCAAATGGCCGAGAGCCGCCTTGATCGACTTCGCAGTCGGACAGTAGCAACTATGCATACTCATGCACCGGAACAGCGATTATTGGGCGCAGAAGACGCGATAGAGGAGTCGCCGCGAAAGCCGTCCTCTCCTGCAGTGAGTGGTTCGGTTAATTGGTGGGAGTCCAGGTTATCCTAATGCTTTTCCTTTCTAATAATCAATCAGGAGCTTAAGCCTCCTGCCCAGCTCAATGGCATAGGTGATCCAATGGAGATAGATACACTAAGAGCGCAAGTTGCGTCTAGAGAAGCGCGAATCAGCGAATTGGAACGGGACGTCTCATCAGCCACTTTAAAAAACATGATACTAGAGACTGAAGTAGACCGTCCATTTGGTCTATCATCTTTCCACTGACGAGAGGCTTGACAGCTGAAACAAATGTCGTATGAAAGAATTGTTGAAAATCCTCACTACAAGAATCTTTTGGACCATGCGGGGGCTTTGCAGGCTTCGCTCAGTGCTAGCCGCGCAGAGGTTACGCGCCTGTCCGAAGAATCGAATCATCTACGAGCGTCGCGGATTGAGTGGGAAGAATCCTTTGTTGTAGGTTCTATCTTGTATTGTTTCTTGGCGTTCCTAAGCTGTCATAGAGCGCCGCAAACCAGGCGAATCAAGAATTCAAGATCATGTTGGGGAAACGTGATGCGGATAATTCACGGCTTCGGGAGCAACGTGAGCAACAGACAGCTGAATTGCTTGAGAGGAGGCAACAAGACAATGTCAAAACGTCGTCATTGCGCGAAATGAAAGCGTTGAACGATTCTCGTTTGGTATGGTAATGGTATATCTTTTAATAACAAGTTGCTTAAACTCTGTCCAAGGACCGTATAACGACATTAGAGTCCGAAGTCGCGCGAACCAAAGCCCGTTTGGCTGTGAATGTCGGTGACGAGGATCTCATGAAATTCTTTTTGGAAGGGCAAACCGATGAAGCTGAATATTTTGAATCACTCAAAGAGCGTGCTGCGTGAGTATTCGAGTATCTTTTCGATCAGCCGATTGTAATTGGTCCATGGTAGTGTTGCGGAACAACGCGCTTCAATCTTGGAGCAGTCATTGTTTAAGTATCAAGAAGCCTACCCTGATATAGCGGAACATCTCAAGGCTGAGGCGGATGCCTTACAGAGACTAGCCGAAGTTCAAGCGCAACTGGATAAATACAAAAGAGTCTATGGCGATGCCTCAGGACTTCCACCAGATACATCGGCTCTCGCAGAACAACTTCGGCATAAGGATGAAGAGGTCCAGAAATTACGGCTTCAGGACATCCAACATGCTCAGGTCAGATCTTGTTAGGGTGCCATAGCTATATTCCACCAATCTCACCTGGTCTTTTAGGCCGAGGGATCTCTTTATACTGAATTGGAGAAACTGTCCACTGCCTGGGAGTCTCTCGAACGACAAGTCAAGGACAAAGTCTTCGATCTCAGTAACTTGGAAAACCAACTCAAGAAGGCTACAAGTGAGGTGAGGGTGGATGTCTCTGCATTCTGACACCCCTCTGACAAATTGCGTCGGTGCTTAGAAAGCTAAATCGGAGAACAAATACTACGCAGCGATGCGAGACAAGGATGCTGTTTCGGTGGAGACCACAAGGTTACAGAGGAATGTGGAAAAGCAAAACAAAGTGGTTGAACGTTTAGTAGATGCCGAGAAGAATCTCACTGCCCAATTGGTAATCAGTCTGTTTGTTTCAAACCACAATCTAACGGATTTTTCCGCAGAGCAATCTTGAGAAAGAACTTGTGGTGGTAAAGACCACTAGTCTAGCCTACAAAGAGAAGGCTGAGACTTTAGAAACTAGTGTTGCTCAGTGGACCCGCCGCTGTGAGGCAGAGCAACAACGAGTCAACGAGGCAAGTGAAATGTTGAATCGGTCGATATTCCCTTGACTAACGTGACTTAAAAGGTCCACATTGCATACCGCGAGCTAGAGAGGCTGAATTTTGCGAAATATGCCGAGTTGCGTAAAATGGAAGATGTCGTCATTCGCACCAGAAAAGAGCTTGATGCCAAATTAAAACAACAAGAATCAGCGGCATCTCAAAGCGGCGACAGTGTACATGCTGCCCACGAAAATCAGAAACTTTTGGTAAGATGAAACTACAGTAAGTTGCCGGTTTGCTAATTCCTGCGCAGAGTATCCTTAAATGCTCTGCATGCAAAGAAGAGTTTCGAAGTACAGTTATCACTAAATGTATGCATAGTAAGTTGAACAAATTTTCTCGCAAGACTTTCAACGTAATGTTTTTCTATAGCGTTCTGCCGGTCTTGTATAGATGCTCGAATTTCTACTCGGCAACGCAAATGTCCAGCGTGTGGCACCGGCTTCGCACAATCAGACGTTTTGTACGGGTTATACTTCCAATAGCATCGGGTTGGGAAACAATCTTTATTTTAATATTATAACTTCATCTCGTAAATTATCATATCATGCCAGCTCATTTGCTCAATTGTTGAGTACTTCTAATTCATGACCTCGTTTACTCCTTTGGTGTAAATTGGGCCAAAGAGGATGTAGCAAGTGACAGACAACAAGAGTGAAATGAGAGCGTATTTGTTTAACAGAACTCAACGTTTGACCCAGGTGTACTGCAATGTCTCGTCAGCAGGAGGAACTTGATAGTCAGTAAAAATAGATACGCACTCTCTTGCGTGCCTTTGCGAAACCAGTCTTCTTGCGTTCCACCATACGAGGGTCACGTCTTGTGAGTTGCGCTATACATACATGTAAATAAGCAACATATGTAAAGGATGAAGCAAAGATACGCACCCTTCTTTAAGACTTTGGCCAATTTCGGTTCATGGATGACTAGACCCTTTGCAATGCCATGTGAGAGGGCACCTGATTGCCCGGTGGTGCCGCCACCGCGAACGATAGCAAAGACGTTGTAGGCACCGACGACTCCTGCAACCTTGAAAGGACGCATAATCCGTTCGCGGTCAACAGGTATCGGGAAGTATTCCGCGAGGGGGATGTTATTGATGAGGATCGTCGATGTTGTTATTCCTTCATAATCAGTGGAACCTTTCTCAGTCTTCATCGACGTTGGCCGCGCGTGCACAGGGATCATCCACACGCGTGCTGAACTGGTTTTTCGTTTTCCAACCGAATACGACCGCCCATATCGGTCTAGTGACACTAGCTTCTTCTTCTGGCGTTGAGCCAGGGAGAAAGCCTTCTGCCCACTTTCGAAAAGTGCGATGATAGAACCGATAGCTATCTTGGCTTCAGTAGCATTGGCAGCCTTCGCAATGCTGAAGTACCCGTTCAGCTCGTTTAAGAGTCTGATCACCCGACGGTATCGTGCTAGTGTCATTTTGCGGTCAAATTCGGTAGCCATATCTTCTTGATTCTTCCAAACTGGAACTGGAGTCGGTATGCTTTTACGAGCGAATTCAGGAAGAGGGAGGAGATAGACAGCTTTGAGTGATTTCCGAGCTTGAACGATGGCATTTTGTAGTAGTATGACCTGGTCAAAATAATTGGAGCGACCTGTATAGAAGGTAGGAGAGGTTGGAGGACTCTTTTCGATGTCCCCCTGCCATTCAAACTCTTCCTCCTCTTCCTGTCTCCGTCGTCGACGCCTTCCACCTCTCCGTGGGTGTCGGTCATTGGTGGAAGGTACAGATGAGCGCCATCCGGTAGCATAAGAGCGCCTCAGCGCTTGACGTACGGGATTTCGCAGGACATTCATGTGCAACCACCTGTCCTCTTGTGTTCGTCTGGGGGAGAAAAAAGTAGAATGTCAGTCACGTGCACGTGTTAGCCACTTTTGGTTTTTGGCGTCAAAAGTACGTGACGCGCGAACCGCTGGTACACAGCATGAGCATAGAACAGAACTTCTCGGGCGCATTGGCGACATGGAAAGGTCAGCAGAACATATATATCACCTTTCCATCAGGGCTTAATATTCTCGTAGATATCAATCTTACTGAGTTGCAAAAGACATTGGATGCACAAGGCATTGAACTCGTCGACAATCAGAAAGAGAGTGTCGTTGGGCGCAAGGCGTTGGCGGACAAGACCAAAGGTCCAATTCCTCATATGCATTTTGTATTCGTCCAACTTATGAAGTTGCTCAGAGTTCAAGAAGCTCCCTGAAGTTGAGAAGCCGAATACCTTCAAAAGTCTTCTCAAGGGTATGGACGGAATGCTATCAGATTCACAAAAATGACTGAATAACTTAGCGTACCAAACGGAAATTGATAACCTAACCAAACGTTCTAAGGCCTCTGAGAATGCATTCCTGAACGTATACAAGGTCCTAGCTGAGGCGCCCGATCCATATCCTCTTCTTGAAGCAGCAGTGGTAAGATGTGGTATCGGCCACTGTACCCGCTGAAACCTCATATTCAACGTAGGATCAAACTGTTAAAGTCGCAGAAGCCTTAGAGTTGGAAGTCGAATTGGGGCGACTGCGGGAAGAGAATATAGAACTCCGGAAACGTGTGAACGAATTCTCGTCTGTTGAAATGGCAAAGAAAAAGTTAGATGTCAAGGTTGAACAGTTGGAACAGAAGGTATGTATGATCTTTGATCCTGTTATCCTATTGCATGACATTTCTTCAGATGGAAGACATGATTCAGGAAAAGGTTGCTCAGAAGGAAAACGAACTTAACGCCACGTACGACGAAAAACTTAGAAACTACGAGGAACGGTGCGTAACTCTCAAATTACATGGGTTGCTTGCTGATGTTCATTTTCCTAGCGAGCAGGACTTGCGACGCCAAATATCACTGACGAAGAACCAACTTCGTGACTTGCGCACGTCAAACGATTCGAATCAAGAAAAACTTCTAAATCATACTCAACGACAAGGTATGAGGTTTTTTGAGTGCCTGTTCACACATTGCA
This sequence comes from Termitomyces sp. MG145, assembly GCA_003313055.1. NCBI lineage: Eukaryota > Fungi > Basidiomycota > Agaricomycetes > Agaricales > Lyophyllaceae > Termitomyces > Termitomyces sp. MG145. Next base: position 3,886 of record QGOB01000527.1, on the reverse strand, counting down.
TTGTTATCCCCTGTAGACCAGGAAGTTATTGCGAAACTTGCTGAGGTGGACATGATTGCTGCAGACTTTGATCGGGCTAATAGCCGAGTTGCCACGGTCGAACGTCGAAATGTACGTATTTTAAATTTCATTCATCTCGCCGTGTATACGACTTCGAGACATAGGAAATTTTACGTGCCGAGATTGAGACCATACGTAGCGGTAGCGATACATCTGACCGGTCAGTAGTAGGCTGATAGATTCTGGTAGCGGTTCTAATGGTTCCATATAGTGTAAAATCTCTTGAAGCTCAGATTACCGGCCTTGAGGACGAATCTGAGCACATGGCACGCGCACTGGAGGCGCAAAAGGCTCTAACAGCAGAGGCACAACTTGTGGCAACTAAGAAGATTGATGAACTAACCAAAGAAATTCAGAAGAAGGTCTGGAAACCATGTCCTTTCTCAAGGCCAGTATTGACAGATGTACAGGCTGGGGAAGTCGATCAATTGAGGCAAAAACTGAAACAGTACGCCAATTACGACGAAATTAAGCGGGAACTGGAAATTATGAAAGTTGGTTGAATTGTTCTGTTCCTGTCTTAAGCAAAATGACGACGATATGTGCGCTTAGTATGTCGAATTCGCTGGTCTCGATGAAGATGTGGATGAAGATACCAGTGCTGATGCCAATACCCTGGAGCTACCAAACCCCAATGCAGAAAAGGCGAATGCCCAGCAGGGTAATTCCTTAGAAGCTCTACTCGCGACGAAGAACAAGCGCATTCTTGAAGAGTTGACCAAGTTCCGGGTGCGTTTCTGAGAATGTCCAGTTTTTGTTTTTCTGAGCCAGGGTCTCTAGATCCTTCACAGCGAGCTTGAAGAATCGTTAAGGACAGCCGAAGACCAACTAAATAATATGGGCTCCGAGCTCGAAAAGCAAAAAACTCTGAATGAGAAGCTTGAGAACGATCTCCTTTCAGTGAACAAGCATCCTGTTAACGGAGATGTGTCGTCTTCTGATTCTGGACTCGACCTTCTTGCCGGTCTGGAACTGGGTAATCAAAGGCCTGTAAGCATTGCATACTATGTCCAGACAACAAACATGTTCTCAATTTCGAACATTAGGAAACCAGTGCGAACAAACCCATACCCTTCACTCCTTCGGCAGATGTGTCGATTCTTCCCATTGTTACCAGCCAGCGGGACCGGTTCAGACAACGCAACGCCGAGCTCGAAGATGTACGTTACATGTTTCCTACTCCTTCCTCAGATAGCTAGTTCTCAACCCTCCGTTCTGTGATCTAGGAACTTCGGAAGCAATTCCGGATCATCTCTGAGTTGCGCACAGAAATTAAAAATTTACAGTCTGATAACCTGAAGCTTTACGAGAAGGTGCGGTACATGCAGAGCTATCGCGAGGACGCGAGTTCGCGGTCAGTAACACAGCTAGATCCGTTGCCTGCCCCGTCGGGATCTGGACACGTAGACGACATGAGTAAGTACCGCACGCGGTATGAGCAGGCGATGGATCCGTTCGAGGCTTTCCGTGGCCGGGTGCGTTTATCCACATCCTTCTGTCAAGTAATAGTTTTGATAGAAATGCTTTGTAGGAGGCGACACGGGCGTACGATAACCTTCATCCTATAGAACGCGGAGTTTACATCTTAACAAGGACGGTGCTCGCGAACCGCCGAGCCCGGACATTCTTTGTTATCTACGCGTTGGCTTTGCACGTTCTTGTGCTGTTTACTTCGTACGAATGTGCTACAACGTCACAATCGCAAATGCAGAAACAGTCAAGTCCGTTCTAATCTGTAGGGGTTTTTTGTATATAGGGACAACTTATCGTAATGTGCTTTTGAGCTTTATTATTGAGTCTGTCTATCTTGAAGAAGTTACTCTATCCCTCGAGCCCCTTCATCTCTTAACTTGCCGCTATCTCCTTAATTGACTTTTTTCTGTCCACAGACATTACTACCATTGCCTGGAGTCTTTGGAGATCTGAGTAGTGAGGGTGACTCTTCCCTCTCACTGCTCAAACAAGGCTGCTTCTCACCATCACCTCCCAAACAGCACAAATCTTCACCTCAATCTTCCCTTAAGAGGACACAACTAGATCCCTGAGAGGATGCTAAAACATGAATTGGTTGTTAGGAAAAAGGTTCTTAGAATAAGTACATAACAACTTGCCATTTATCTACTGCCAACTTACCAGCTTAACAAACTCAAGACTTATCAACCCAATGACTAATGGCCTTATTACCTCTGACCTCTGACTCCAACCTTGACATCTATAAAGTTGACAGGCCCCTGTATAAGTCCTTGCCAGCCTTCCAATTCATTTCTATCATTACTTACAAATCATGTCTTGGCCCATAACATTTTTCTATTTAGCAGCCTCCAGCTATATAGAGGCTGCCTCAGGTTTGTACTGATCACCACAATGATCTAGAAAAACTTACTGGTTTCCCTTTTTTGGGATACAATACATACAATCAGTATCCAAAGTAACTAGACAGAATAACAGAAGTCAGGTTTTCTGCTCAGTATTGATTTTAGGCTTCACTTCTAAGTTTTCTCTAGGATCAAGCCTTTTTTCTATCATTAAGAAAGGACTGTTAGAACCTCCTACCATCTCTAGCTGTTAAGGTCATAATTGTTACCTTGCCCTCATTATCTCTTCCATAGAGAATATTTATTGAGCTATTATTGCTGCTAGCACCTTTGGCTAACTACCAGTTTGTTATGTTCTCTCACTAACAACCTTGGTCTTTAGTTCTAGTTAACAAGTTCATTAGTCACTCCCTAACAACTACTAACCCTATCACTCACTACTACTATTAATGACTGTCAAGTCTTGCTGACTTGAGCTCACCTCCAAGAGCAAGAACCCACTAGTCAGAGTTAGTCAATGGCATTGGAGAAAGGACTTACAGATGTCCAGAATTATTCCAGAGCATGGTTCCAAAGTTTGGGTAAACATAGGTGGAGGTGTTGAAGTCTTTTAGAAACTCAGAAGACTTAAGGACTATGCCAGAGTGAGGGAAAAGGACAAATCAGAGAGACTGATAGGTTGAAATAGAGAAGACCAGGAAACTGGTAGATTGAGAGATAAGACCAGAAAACAAAAAGTAGAGAGAAACAGAGATAATAGAAACAATTAGGCAATATTGAGACTGGCTACTGACTACAGAGGTGCCATAACTATATACTCAGACTTGTCAGAGTAGACCAGCATAGGTCTGGTGGCAATAGAGTATTTCTAGAGGGGCAGGGTGATTGGTGAATGACAAGTTCAGGAGGTGACACTGTTGTTGAAAAACATTGATATTATTGACAGAACCTTGATGAGGGCCAACTTCACTGCATTTGGTTAGGGCCCTTGGAAAAAATTCATTGCTTTCACAGCAGGCCTCTTATCAGGAGTCTAATCCAATTGGTAGCAGAGTGAGCTCAACCATTAATTGTGTTTAGAAATAATGGTTTTTTACAAAAACCAAATGGAAGAACATTGAGATTGTGTGTAATCATGTGGGACAGGAGAATTCTGAGTGGAACAACCCCCCACAGCCGAGTTCATATGAGAGAGTTGGGGAAAGTGAATGGGACTATCCAAGGCCAGAAAAGGAAATAAAAGTAGAGAGCAACAAGGACAAAAGCAGTGGGTTGTGACTTAAAAAGCCTCTGCTTGTGACACAAAACAGATTTTTTGGCCTTTGGCAGGCAGACAATATATTTTGGCTTTAGGGGGGCAAGATAAACAACTAGGAAATGGATTTCGGCCTCTGGTGGACATGAAATGTTGAGTGCTTGTGTTGGGAGAGAAACTGTAATGGATTGGACCTCTGGCTTATTTTGAATATAGTAGCACAGCCACCCCTCTTAAACCTCACTGTCCCTACCAT
>QGOB01000526.1:0-16957 GCA_003313055.1 Termitomyces sp. MG145 | reverse complement strand
GTTTGTCACACGTTAACCCCGACTATTATCGATTGATGATCAATTCCATCAATTACATATACACAGGATGGGATTCGATCAGAATTCGACCAAAGAAAATGCTTAGATTTTTCACTTGCAGGTAAAAGTTGCAACACTGGTAGCTGAGCATGACTATTGAAAATGTTGCGATGGACCTTGACCTTGATGCAGGCACCGTCTCGGAGCTTTCCACCCATGTATCAAGCACTGTCACACTGTTTACCCTTTGCCGTTATTTACTAGTCGGTTTTCAGAGTTCATGAGCCTGAAGACCTCCATGCCTAGGGTAGTGGTTTGCAAATATCCATATTTATCACAGTGCCGAACGGGTCTTACCCGCTTCCTGTAATGTAAGAGGATTTAGTGCCAGTTTTCATATTTGTTACTTTTTCGAACTTGCATCTCGACACCATTCACCGTCACTGCTCTCTGTATAATTCTCTCCTTGCTTTGTTGATTCTGTTATCATCATATCAAACTTGTCCACCAGCTCTCTACGTCTTGTCTACGCCACTATCCATGTCAGAAACTCCTATTTTTCAAGGTCGCTTTCAAACGAAGGACACGCAACTCATCGGTTCAGGTAATGAATCATTTTGCCGGCTATGAATTATCGTTTCTGATATTCGGCTCTCGTAACATCAGCATGTCAAGTCGTTCATGATTCCAACTTGACTGCTTTAATTGCTGTATCAGCCAAACGTAATCCTTCGCCACTTCTTCCATCCTTGGATCTTACCATGAACATTAACCTCGCCCATTAGCCGAGGTCGTTGAGTCTCCTCCATGCCTCAATGCAGAGCCCCTTTCTGAAATCATGCGTCGTTTGGAACTCGCTTCTGCCCACATTCACAATATCCGGCTCGCTGCTCGAAACGCTCGGAATTTGAGCGGAAAACTAGAACTTTTGGAAAAGACAGTCAGTCTGATTAAAATTGTTATTAAATATTCTAACTTCCCATCCCGGCTGAAGGTTTCAGGTGACGGTGCGGATCTTGCAAACACCTTGAAGGGGTCAAATATGATAGTTTCGGTGCCTATAAAGGCTACGAAGATACGAGATCGCCCGAAGAACATCAATCCCACTGGACGGCTTGAAGATTTTACGGGTCAAGACATCTTAGACCTCATAGTTTTCTATAATAATGACTTCGAAATTGTACTGGAGGACGACGAAGCAGCGAGAAGAAAGAAGTTACTAGTTTTTTTGACCAGAGTGGAAGAGTCGAAACAATAAAGGATGATTCACTGAGATGTAAGATTATCCGCATGAGTTGGTACATGGAACTAAGGAGTGTGTAAGGCCATGGACAAGAGGACAAGATGAGAAACCCAAAGGAGTGAGAACGCCAATGGATCGTAGATGTCGCAAAGGCTGGATGAACAATAAGGGTTAAAACCGGGTAACAATGTGAAACAAGAAATAGACGGAAAAAATGTATCAGCGATCAAGTAAATCCTATCATCCTTACGAAAGTGAAACACGAAATCATTCCAGGAGTCAGACGGGTTTGACAATTCAACGAGATCCAACCATCAGCAAAGGAACCTTCTTGAGTCTCTGCATTATCCGTCTCCACCACACTGGAGAAGACGATTTCGTTGACCTTGGCTGAATCGACTGACTAGCCTCCCCGCCCACTTTGATGCTCGCTGTAGACCTATTGTCGTGAGGTGTGACTGTAACAGAAGGTGGGCGCGATGGCTGAATACTAGTAGGCGCACGCGAAGAATAGACAGACGGGGGAGTTGCACGGCCTGATGCGGGGAGCATGCCGAGATCGAACCAGTTCATATGCATACCCCCACGGTATCCGAGGCCCAGATCCAGTGCACCGTCAATACCCAAGTCAATTCCAAGCTCCTCATCTAGCTGTTGGATTTCTTCGGGAGTCATGGTAGGTTCAACAGCTTCCTTGTGTTCCTCTTCGGGAGGTGGAAGGGGGTCAGCGTGCTTGGGGAGCCTGGAAGTCGATGCCGCGGCGGAAGGACTAGATTCGCCTAAGACGGTATGGACGAAGGATGCCCATTCGCCGGGTTTTTCGGAACCTAGACCTTCAATCTGGATCGCGGGGCTGGGTGTAGACGGGTCAGCGCGGAGAGAGCGGCTCCCAGTTCGTTTAGGGACCGTTGAAGAACGCCGACTCAAGACGTTCCACTCTGGGGAGACAGAGCACGCGGTCGAGTCAAGTGATGTGGTTCGAGCTGTATTGAAGAGTATACCGTCTTCGCCGACGTCGTCACCTTCGTTGCTTGTGCCGCCCCATTCTATCCTCCTGTTTCTATCGATCGGAGTTCCGCGCCCGACGTAGCGTACGAGTGGCCATGAGCCCCGAGGAACGGATTTGCCACTAGAGTTGGGCAACAAAGGCGAAGCACTTTTGGTCTGAGAAACTTTGGAGCGACGAGATTGAGTCGGGGATGTCGAACGGAATGAGAGAGAGATTGAGTGCCTCGGGGATGCAGATGGAGTGATCGAGCGAGCATCTTCGTAGATAGATGCAGGAGGAGAAGTGGGAGGAGAGAGACAAGTGAGGTCAAGCTCGAAGTCCTTGAAACCGTTAAATGCTGGAATCTCCGCAGAAACGTCCTGCAGTACATGCACTGTCGCGTCATCCCCATCTGAGTCGCGGAGGGGCACAGCGGTCGCTTTCGCCTGACCTGCGGCTATAGCCTCTCGTATAGCACTCGAGTTGGCTCTACAAAAACGACGTTTTAGCTCTAGACCTATCCATTTGGGTGACGAAACGAACAGTCCTTACATTTCAGTCATCTTGTCGCTCTTCCAGCGGCAGAAAAGTACAGAGAGGCGGCGGTGACGACGACGACGACGACGAAAAGGATTTCGTCAGAGGTGTAGGAAGGAGACAAGGGGCCCAATGGCAAAGTGAAGCTGGCCAGGCCCCAAAAATTAAAAAAAGGGGATCAAAGAGCGCTATGGATCAGGCCATGGAGTGCTCGGGCGCATGGCATGTACCTGTTCAAGAAGCACCCAGTCAAGGCAGTCAAGGCAGTCAAGGCGGTGATTACGTCCGGCACGGGAGCTTCTTCGGACCACGAAGCGTCGGCTATGAGCCTCGTGGATTGCGGGAGAAGTCGTTTTGCTGAGCGGTTTCATCCTCAGGAGCAGTTATGACCAACGTTGCACAGGCCTGTGCGAGTCGGAAAGTGAAGAACTGCGCAATATGCTGAGAAAAATATCAAGAGCGTGTTGGAGGCGTGTACAGTACGTTACACGGTTTAACTCTGTGTAGCCTTCAAAGTTTGCCATGGTTCTTCTGAATTAGTATACATTACGTTGACGTTGGGATGGGATCAAGGTGGATTACGTGGAAAGAGATACCCAGTAAATCAGCGCGCAAAGGTCATATAGGTCATGATTCGTGAGCATAGTATATATTTGGGGACCACTGCGTGCTTACAATGCTTGTATTTCCGACCGAGGGAGGAGCCGGGCCTCAGACATGTCTTCGAGGTCAATGGACAAAGGTCCCGATGGACTTACGAAAATTGGCATGTGCCAGCCAGTTCTTCGGACGTCGTACAAGATACATGACGTTTTTGCTATTAGCAGAAAGTCAGAAGGAGCCTAAGAGATACACAGCTTCGGCATATCGGCCATCTCAGCCTGAGACCAAATTCAAGTAGCCGAACATGTGACTGATTTTTTCAAGACATTGCAACTATACTAATGCAGACAATACATGGATGGTGTGAACAGAGGAGTTGGACTGGATGCCACCAGTGTGGCAGTGGCCCCGTTATGTCCCATGCGGTAAAAACAATGTGTGAACCTCTCACTGTCATTTTCTGAATATTGACACAGCTTGGACGTGTGATATTTACTGTAAGCATCAGGTTTACTCGGATGGAAGACTGTGACATCAGACGAGTCCTTGTCGACTTCTGTGATAAGAAATGGTCCATCATACTATGGCATCAGTTTTGTCACCTGCTTTTCTCCCTTCTTATATTGGCGATGATTGTCCTTAGTGCAGACCCAGACCTTGTCACCAATGTCAAATCTAACATTGTCTTGCATAGACGTATTAGCTTGAGCAGACTGCTGGATTCTGGCCTGAAGTAGATTGTCCCGTGCCATGCACATATATGTATGTAAATGCTCAATCACCTTTCTGGCTAGGTCCTCATTGGGATCTGCATTAGTATCCCTGCACAAACAAAGCCAAATACTTGTTCACGAAAAAGTTTGTGTTTGTTCAGTTCTAAAAGGAGAAAAAGGCAAGGACAAGGGGACACACTTCTTGGTTCCTTCATATTTGCGCAACAGCCAGCAAAATAACAAACAGAAGCCAAATACTTGTTAAGTTTGTGATTGTCAAGCTCTAAAATTAGAATAAGGCAAGGACAAGGACAGAAAGGCGCCGGTCGCAAATTACACTTCTTGTTCCTTCAGAGTTGCGCACAGCCTGCGAAGCGTCCGTGCACAAACAGAAGCAATAGTTGTTAACGAAAACGCCTTTGTTTTTAGCTTTAAAAATGAGAAAAAACGGCTGGGGTTGCAAGTACACATTTCTTCTTTCCTTCATTTTGACAATTCGTTGAAGCTTCAAAGTCAACTTCTTACAAGTCCTCCTTGAGCCCTCACAGCCTTCCAATGGTATCGACAACCTCTACTCGACGGAAAGCCTGTAAGTCTTTTTGAAAGAGCAGGTACTAAAGCTGACTCACTCCCTTGCGGTTAGTACAACCCGTACGGACTCCAATAAATCGCCTACCAGTCGAACTCCTCACGACCATCCTCTGTCTCTGTCTACCCGCCAAACTCGAGCCCCGTTTCGTCTCCAAAACCCTGCGCCCATGTCACATTTGTCGGTATTGGAGAACCTGCATGCTCGGTCTCTCATCTATATGGCGCACATTATCGTTCAATCTCGACGATGTCGGAAGAGACTACGAAATACGACGAACGATCATGTTCTGGATCGCGCATGCGAAAGAACAGCCGCTCTCCCTCTCCGTAAATTCGAAGCGGTACCATCCCCAAACGGCCATAAACGATATTTTCGACACCATCGCTCCTTTCACGTACCGTCTCAGAGAGCTGCATCTTGAACTTAGATCGATCGATCAGGTCCGTTTTTTCACTCGGAGAGGAGGAACACTACCCGCCTTACAGACGGTTCTGCTCCATGTGGAAGACACCATTACTACCGATCGAGAGACGAGAAATAACAGACTGATCACGGTTTTTGACGGCGCGCCGTTTCTGCGTTGCGCAAATATATATATTGCAGACGCGCGAGTGAGGAATGCGTCGTTTTTCGCGTTCCCGTGGCACCAGCTCGCGCGCGTGGAGATCACACATCGGAGCGTTCCTCCGAGGACGTTTCATGATATATTCAAGGAATGCATCAACGTTGAAGACGCTGCGTTTGTCGTGGGCCGTGCGCTCAATGACAATGAGCGTGTACCCCCGCATCCTACCATCACCTTCGAGCGTCTTTCCGCATTGAGGATACGTGCGAGGACGTGGAGCATTGACGAGCGGATCTTCGATAACTACGTCTTCCCCAACCTTCGCCGTTTCGGGTTCCGTGTCTCTCGGGACTGTTCTCCAGTGCTCCTCGCCTCTATGCCGGCTGGAATAAGTCCGGGGACTCTGAGGGAGCTCGAGCTCGTAACGGTGAACTTTACGGATCCCACCGTGTTCGCCGAGTACATCTCTGGATGCTCGTCGTTGGAAAGCCTCGATTTGTATGTGCCCTTGATGGCCCCTCGCGATATTTTCTCGACACTCGCCACGTTGGCGCCGTTCCTGCCGGTGCTGAGGACGGTTCGTCTGGAAATTAAGGTTGTGAGAAATAAGTACTGCAGTATCGATGATAAAGACGTGTCAGCTTGTGGAGATTTCTTTGCGGCTTGGTCAGAGCGTGTCGGGACGGTGAAGACCGTGGAGTTTATGGCTAGATATGACTTTTCTTCATCGAGATATTCTTCTGATGATCCGTATGTGGCTAGAAGAGATGTTGAGAGAGTGCATCATAGGATTAGCGATGTTCTGATGCAGTGTGGCTCGAATGCCTTGAGCGATAATTATTCGTATTTGCAACCTGACTGGGCCGTGCCGAGGACTGGACCCGACTATAATTCGGATAATTCATATATGCAATCTGAATGGGCCGTTCCAAGGATGACTCGATACAACTATCATCGGACTCGCAATAATTCTCATTCGCGATCTAACTGGACTGGGCCAAGGGCCCCAACCCGGCCTCGACCCAACTACACTTCGATCGATTCCTATTTTGCCATGAGAGATACGACGCGGATCCAGCATTCAATCTGGGACAACCTAAGACCATGGCTATATGACCGAGATACGTCTCCGGCAGGTATCCAGTTCACGCTGACGACGATGTGTAGGCGCAGGAATGCAACGTCTTCTCGGCGAAGGACGTGTGTTGTGAGAAGAGGAATGTATAGTGATGAGTTGGTTTCTTTGCCGAGTGCATCAGAGTGATGGTGGAAGGGGATTTTTATGAGTATGAGTAGCTCCCCTGAGGAACTTGATATACGCTGGGTGTTGCCCCGCCCGCGTAGGCCGTCTTAAAAGCTTGCTTGCAGCACCTGTGATAATTCCCAATCGTGCAAGTGTGGTTAAAGCGTACAACTTGATCTTGGGTTTGATACAGTCCAGTGATGCAGCCATGTGATAGTACGATCAGTTCTGTGCCTTGGTGTTGCATTTCTTCTTTGGTTCAGGCTATTGCCAATAGGAGAGTGGCTACTGGTTCCAGATGGATTTGTTATTTTGATTATCGATAATGGATCCGATCAGAGACTAATGAGTGATGGCTAAGACGGACCATACTTACTTTGTGGTACTCGGAGGTTTCAAGTCTTTCTCGTTGCATACAAACGCCTCGGTGCAGTGCCGAACGCGTCTCGCCGTGCCTGGTTTTTTGTTATTTAGGAGTTGGATTTATTAGAGTTTGTTGTGGGAGACTTTTACCCCAGAACACGGCATGAATATTGGAAAGAAGAGGTTTCTTCAAGGGGTGTCAGATCGGGCAAATGTACATGTGGACATTGGATCTTATTCTGCATTAGGTAACAGAACTTCCGGTTGACATCAGCTGATGTCGGCACAACATCGGTCCTCACTTAAATTCAAACTCCGACTCAAATATGATGAGTCTCAATAGATACAGTAATATCAGACAAATACTTTGAATAATTTACATTATGGAGCAGAATACATCATTTCTCATAAGTTTTGGGATAGACATGAATGGTTTACAGCTGAAGTGTTAAAACTGTCTTTGCCATGTTTGATATCTTCAAGACACCTAGGACAGAGGACTGGTCTATTTCCATTAGAGTCAACATTATCAGAAGATAAAGATAGAAGACCATGTAAACAAGAACAGATAGAAGTCTGTACAGGATCAAAGGACACAGAACCAGTGGACAATAATGATTGCATAGGTTTAGTAGTTGTTCAGTAGGGTTAGAGCAGCCAGATACCCAGATACTGTAGAATGTATGTTCAAAGTGAAGAATGTGTGGATGCAGGCAGTGGAGAGTGTATAATAAATGCAGGATTAGCATGTTGCATCTGCATGGCCTTGCAGTTTAGCTCTAATGAACAGTCTTGCCATTGTCTTGTCAAACTTGCCAGAATGTCAAAATACTTCACAACAATTTCCTTATATTGGGGAAAGGGGGTGGTATGTCATAGCAACTATGTCCAGATTTACCTAATCCAACACCCCTTGGGTTTCTTTGTATGGGAAGAATGTCAATGAACCTGGAGACAAAAAGATGGATAACATATGGGCACTCCAACCTTATTGCTAGTGCCAATTCCATCAACATAAAATGACCAAGTTACATCTATATATATACATATATACATATATACATATATACATACATATATACATATATACATACATATATACATATATATATACATATATACATACATATGTACATGCATGCATTAAGTAGGCTGAGCAGATTCAGTTGAGGAATCAAGCAAAGCATGACTAAGTGGGGGTCTCTGGTTAGGGTTGGGAGCAAAAAGTGCTGGTAGCACAAGATACCAAATATGTATGCAGAGAAAACTTGTTGCAGAAAATGAAAAAGCTTCCACATCTGTAACAGCAGGCAGACAGCAGAGACCCGGGTTTTCCAGCACATATTGAGACAATCCCAGAGGATACATCTGAGTTGTCAGGCAATGATTGCAATAGCAGTCCCAACAAGATCCTCAAGCAGAGGATCCTAGCATTTTGAAGACACCATGGGGAGGTTCCTAGGGCCTCCACCAGGCAGAGACTGCTGACAAGAGTAGCTAAACATATTGCTATTCAGTGGAGCATGGGAGATAATATTATCCCTAAGGCTCCAGAAGCCTATATGGAAGTCTATATGGACTTCTTGGAATTGGAGGTACAAGAGTACCTTCAACACAAGCAAAGCCAAGGATTGCAAGTATCTTTGGTGTGGCTGTCTCCAGTTCCACAGGGCATCAATCCTGTGATACTGTATTCACTATTCTCCAGGCTCCACAGCAGCCTGGGGAAACCCTACAAGCATTTGCAGCCAGACAGGCTGCAGTGAAGTGCCAGCAGAATGTTGCATCAGGGGTGATAGCCACTAATGATGCTCCATCCACTGAAGAGGGATCTGCTTTTACAGTGGATCTGATGCACAGACCTAGTGGAAAGACTGGCCCTCAGTGGTGAGGAATGACATGGGATGATTGTGTCATCCTACAGCAGTTCTGAAATGGGGACTTGAAGGGCTATGGACAGTTTTTCACAGCCAACCAGGGTGTAGTGTTTCAGGGAAACACTGCTCTTGATGTATGGTTGCAAGCTGATGTACCTAAAGGCACAGAGGCAGTGGTGAAGCAGGAGGATGCAAGTGTTTCTTCTGACATTGGAGTGAACAAGAGGAGGCAAAGCCTCAAGAAACCAGTGACTCCAGCAGCCCCTCCAAAGCCATCCCAGCAAATGGAGCAAGGAGATAGGTGCATGGGCATTGGCACAAAGCCACCATTGGTGGCCTTGCAATGACTGAAGGTGCTAGACAGCAGAACTCCAAGGAGGTACAGTATGCTTCCTTCACACTGTCAATGGCTAGCCACTCAAGGAGTCAAGGAAGCCCACAAATTCCATTGGCAGATGATGCATGGATCATCTGTGGGCAATAATTGAACAGCTGTTAGCTGTTTGATTGACCATCCCAAAGGATGTCAAACCCAAATGGACTGAAGCATTCAAGTCTATAAAGCCTTACTGTAAGGGCGACCTCAGAGAGCTGTGGAAGTCACACAGCTGGCAGAGGGATATCCAAAGATGTATTAGCAAGTGGCTACAGTATACAGGAGCTAGCTACTCACCTGGCAGAGGGATATCCAAAGAGAATAAGTCTGAGGAATCCCTATGCCAGGCTGTGGATGCTTCTGGGGCCCCAGAAGCATGGGAATCAACTATATAGTACACAGAAGCCACTGGAAAAATACTGTGGGAATAAAAAGATAAAAACTCGGACATTGCCAGGGAATGGATTGGTAATGACCATCAGGTGACTCTGGCAATGTCAGGTGGTCTGGAGAAGTCAGATGACCAGGAAGGGATCAGATGACCTTGAGAGCAAGGTCAGGTGATCAGAAATGTGGACACAATATGTACAGATAGTATCTAGAGGGAAACAGAAGGGAAAAGGAAGGGGAAAAAGAATAGGGAAAGGGAAGGATGGTCTCTAGGGGTTGTCCCCTTACACTTACTCAGGCTCTGCCAAGTTTGATGAACTTGAGAATTGGCTCATGAGCATACATGTAAATTATGCCATGGCTCAATTAGGTGGAGAAGAGAGAGAGCAGGAGAAAGTGCTCTGTCTAATGGAATACTTGAGTGATGCAGCACTCAAATGGTACCTGCAACATGTGTTACATGTCAACAGGACTCAAGAATACTGGACATTTGAGGATGTGGTCCTTGGATTGTATGATCAATTTGTACAGCCTTCCACAATGCAGGATGCAAGAGACATGTTCCATAAGACACCATACACAGTGGAGGAAGGAGTGCAGGGCTTCTACAATGCCCTGCTGGATGAGGCTCAGAATATGGCCATCTTCCCCAATGAATTCACTATCCAGAAGCAGTTCTTGAAGGGAATACCCTACAAGATGCTGCTAGCCCTCATCATGGATGGGGGCCTAGCACTAGAAGTGAACACCATAAAGGAGTTTGTAGCCAAGGCTCAGGCCTATGAAAGCAGTGTGAAGATGGCATTGCACTACTTAGGGTGCAACCAAATCAATCTTTGCACAGTGGACCAGTAGCCCACCAACATACCATCAAAGCAGTACAGAAGGAAGTGGCATGAGGTGTAGTGACATCCCTCAAGCCACAAGCCATTGTACCTGCAGTAGCCAGAGTACAACATAGTACTCCATGCCACCATACTGCATTGAGGCTTACTCCTGTAAAAGTAGGAATAGCAGGTAAAGGTATGACTGGAAAGGCATATCAGCCCCTTAAGGACAGCACAACTAACCCCATGTGCTTTAACTGTGGAAAACAAGGACACTATGCTTGTGAGTACAGTGAGCCTCATAAAGAGGCTCCTTAGGTCCAGCTGATCAAGCTGCACTGTTGCTGTGCATCCCAAAGAAGGATGGTACATTGCATACAGCCATTGGATGCAAGACAGCAGAATGAGAACACAGTTAAGGACATTACACCCTTACCTGATCAGGAAGTTATTTGCAAAAATGTTGTGCAGGCAAAGGTAAGGTCAAAGATTAATCTCACAGATGCATATGAGCAAGTAAGGATACATCTGTCAGATGTACCTAAAACTGCTTTTATGACTATTACTGGAACTTCCTTCAGTAATATTATGCAGATTGGAGACTGCAATGTGTCTGTGATGTTCCAACAATTGATGACATCCATCTTTCAAGACATCATTGGACAATGGATGCACATTGATGCACTGACTTGCTACCTAGCAAGACTGGACTGAGTAAACCCAAATCAGCCAGTAACAAAGTGAGAGCAAAAAGAGATCTGAAGCATGGTCCAGAATGGGGACTAGACTCTGGTACAATTCAATGATGATTAGCTATTGACAGGGCAGTATTTATAGGTATGTAAGGTAGCAAAAGGGGAAACCAGTAAGAGATAGTAAGTGTAGTAGTTGCATGTGATAATGCATGTCAGGGGCTGCTATTGAATAGGAAAATTGTAAGTAATATGAGAATTGTAAGTAGATCAAAAAGGAAAATTGTAAGTAAAAAAAAAGAAGGAAAATAAATTTACAATTGGTGGTCCTTTGGTAATGTGGTTACAATTGATTGTCAGCCACCAGTCAGGGGCTATAGAGAGGCTGGATTGTCCAAGGTTGGCTCAGTTGTTAAGGCAATTGTTGGTAACAGTTGGTGTCATTAGCAGTTGGTTGTTAATAGTCACATGCCCATGTCACATGCTTTGTTCAATTTATTGTTGTTGGGCAGCCAGCACTGACTGGGTCATATCATTTCCCCTTGACTGAAAAACTGACTGTCCTCAGTCAAAAGAAAATCCTTGAAGTCCTGTGATTGTTAATTGTGGTCCATGCAGGAGGGCCATGATCTGTGTGCCATACCAAAAACTACAAAAGAATCCCAGTGACTTTCTGGACTTCATCATCCCCTCCCTTCAAATGTCAACACTGTAAGGGTGACCTCTGAAGGCTATGGCACAATCACACAGCTGGCAGAGGGATATCCAAAATATATTCAGTACTGTACAGTGTCTAAGAACATAGCTACTCACCTGGCAGAGGGATATCCAAAGAGAACAAGTCTGAGGAATCCCTATGCCAGAGTGGACGCTTCTGGGGGCTCAGAAGCATGGGAGTCAACTGTACAGTACACATAAGCCACTGGAAAATGATATGATGTATGGAAACTCTAAAAGGGGTAAAAACTCGGACATTGCCAGAGAACCAATTGATAAGGACCATCAGGTGACTCTGGCACATCAGGTGATCAAAAATGTGAACAGAATGAAAGGAACAGAAGGGAAAAGGATAGGGAGAAAGGATAGGAAAGGAAAAGGAAGTGGATGCAAATGGGGGGTCCCCTGACAAACACCTGCCTTCTTTGGTTACACTACTACCTTTGCATGCTTAGCAGCCATGCAAGACTTTCTGGAGAAGGCACCTAAGGTCTTAACAATGGAGTGTGTGCTGCTCCTGACAAACTTCCAAGCAGCAGTTACATCAATCCTGTTGACTTACCTTCACTGGTTTGAGTTGGCAGGTGGGAGTGGCATCATGAGGACTGAACAAGAGGTGGTTGGGGAGGAATGCTAGGCACTATATGCCCAATACAAGGAGAAGGCCTGGATGAGGCCTTTCAACAAACATTTTGTAAGTGCTTTATTTGTTAACAGTTTTGATGGTATGCTAACACTTGCATTAAGGGTGAGGTGCTTCTGGTGGGAGAGGTAGAAGACATGACAGTGGAGCCAATGGTGGTAAGTGCTAACAGTGTTGCTAAGAGCTTTAGCAATATTATTAAGGGTTTGTTTAGCTGTTTGAAGAGCTGTATTTTAATGATCAATTCTTCTTTCAGCACTACATCAAGGATCCATTAGTGTTGGCTGGTACAAGGACAGGGGATGACTGCAGTGAGAGGTCAAGTCAGCAAGGCAGGGCCCCTGGTAATGCTGGAGTGGAGTTGCCAGCATTATTGCAAGCTCTAAAGACTCCAAAGCAAGGGGCCAGAATGAGGCTAAGAATGATGACAATCTTCAAGGTAAGTTCAGCAGTTTCATTGCAGTTGGTAAGGTATCTAACAGTGGTCATTAATAGAGGTCACTGAAAGGCAAGGAGCATGCAAACAAGGACAATGATGATGATGAGGAACCAGTAAGAAAGTCTCCAGCATTGTAACAGTTGTGTATTAACAGCTCTCTTAGACTCCATCAAAGCAAGGCAAGGGAAAGCAGGCAGTGGAAACAAGCAATGAGGAAAGTGATGAAGAGGTGAGGTCCTTCTGGCTCTTTAACAGCTTTGCCAGACAAATGGCTTTTGTTTGCAGATAGCAGTCCCTGCATCCTTTAACAACAAAGAGCTGAAGAAGCTGTTGAGGAAGCACCTTCCACTGGACATGGGCATGGGCACAGGAGGAAGAGTCAGGAGGAAGGAAAGGAAGCTAGCAGCTCTGGTGGCAAGAATTCCTTTTTTGCTTCAGTAATAACCTTTTACTAATGGTAGTTGGTAGTGTGATGGCTGCTGGGCCATTAACAATCCTGAAGGGTGCTGGTATCCTACTGGTACCTTCCTCTGCTACCAGTGCAATGAGGCAAGCAAGGGGTGCTTGGCACATGAGCAATCATCATGGAGCCATTATAGGGGCCATAAGAGGAAGAAGGCAGAGGATGCTGCCCTAGTGAAGGCAGCTCATCAGTATCTGAAGGGGCAGTGTGAGATAGTGGTGGGTGGTGGAACACCCACCATTAAGAAGGCAACACTTTCTCCTGCCAATGAGGCAGGAGGGAACAATAGTGGCAGGGACAGATAAGAGAAAGAGGGTGGTAAGGAGTCAATTGGTAGTAGAGTTGAGTGAGGGGGGAGATACTGACACACACTAAGGGGTCCAAACAGCACTGAGTGGAGTCTGACAAGGAGGGCTTAGTTGAGGGAGTTTGAGAAGTGACCCCACCTAAGGAGAGGGCAGCAGTGACAACAGCCATTGAGAGGAGTTTGGGTGGGGAACAGGTGCCAGAGGAGACAGGGCCAGTAGCAGGGCCCAGCAGCAGTTGGTAAGTGATTACCTTCATTTGTTTTGAACTGTGGCTAATAGTAGGCTTTGCTTATCGACAGACTGATAGAAATGGAGATGCCCAAGGTGGAGATGGGCAATGAAGTGGGTGGTGAAGCAACAAGGAAGTCAGTAAGTGGTTTTCCTTTTCTTAATGGCAGATTACTGGTGCTAACAATTTGCTTTAGCCATCTGATTTTGGGACTCCTCCTTGACCAACTGTCAATGAGAAGAAGATCCAATAGCTGAGGGAGGACTTGCCAGTCCTGTTCCCATTTGATCCTCAGGGCAACTTGAAGTGATATTGGGCATGGGCAGCAGAGATTTGTTAGTTGATGGGAAGGAAGATGGTGGTGGCAGAGAACAATTTGTGGGTAGCACAGGCCTAATTTAGCCTGTTAGTGAAGGTTCATAGTGCTCTATTGTGATATTAGGATGACTGTGATGCCTTTATTGTGTGGCAGTTTGAGGTGGGGGTGATGTGGAGTACTGGGGGAAGTCAGGTGATCTGCCAATCCCAACCAACAATGACTTCACCTCCTCCAGCTTCTAAAAAAAATTTAGTTTTCTTTGTATTAATGTTGCCAACTGACCCTCTTAAGGGGTCTTATAATTTTTATGAGTTTTTGGACAGAGTTTGGCTGGGCTATTAAGATAGCAGTCCAGGAAAGTTAACAAAAAAAAGCAGATAAGCAAAAAAGATGATGATTGAAGCAAAACAAACAAAAAGGTAAACAAAAAAGCAAATGCTCAGTAAATCATCATGGCACCTGCACAACGTCACTTAACAACTGCATCTTAATGAAAGGTAGGTTGGAGAATGGTGGTGACAAGTCAAGACAAAATAAAGGGCTTAACAATCAGTGATAAATGGTCCTCAGAAACATAGGTAGGAAGGATGTCTATGGCAATAAGAAAAGATGTATGTAATAGTGAAGAGATAAACAAAACAACAGAAATGAGAGCTTATCAAAAGCTGTTAAGGTATTTGGGGTTTTAATAGTGAGTGGGGGTGATGGTTGTAAACAATGTTTCTAGTCTTCTTTGATGATGTTGTCCAACAGTTCTTTGTGATTATTAAGTGTGTCTTCATTGTTTAGTAAGTCAGTTTCTTCTAAGATCCTTAAATGTTTGGTGTTGATATCAAATGTGTTAGTAGGGAGAGGGATGTGTTTGCAGGCAAAGTAAGGGACTAAATGAAAGGCAGCTACTAGTCAGTGGAGTATGGATCCATCTAATTTGCAGAGAATGTAAGTGCCTCCTCAGTTATGTGATATTACCACTAGTGGTCCTAGGTATTGAGGTCACATCTTCTTGTTGTGAGTGACTTCTATTTGGGTGTTCCTCATTAAAACTAGGTCTCCTTGCCTGAAGTCATAGTCTTGAATCATAGTGGCATGTTCTTGTTTGAAACAAATAGCAGCTAAATGGCAGGCAATAAGAACAAGGTCATGTAAATGGTTGAGGTCAGCTTGTTTGTGCTGGAGGTCAACGGCATGTCAGGAGATGAGATTGGTAGTCAATAACAAGGAATTGGGAGGTGGCTGGAGGTAGGTTGTTTCTACAATGTTGGTGGGGAATAGGAGATGGGCACTGATAGCAGCATAAGTAAGGGGAGCAGCCCATGTGTTGGTGAATGGTAACATGTTCTGACCAGAAGACAAAGTAAGCAGCTGAGCTCCACTTGAACTGGTCTTTGTTAGCGGCTTTGAAGAGGGCCTGTCTAACATTGAAGTGGGGTTGTTTGGCAATACTATTAGCATATTTGTTGTAACCAAAGATGTGAATATGGTTCAAGTGGTACTTCTCAGTAAGGTAGGCAACAGCTTTGATGATGGGAGGGCCATTATTGGTAACAATTTTGTTAAAGGCACCTCAACAGCAGATAATGTCTTCAAAGAGCCACTTAGCAATAGCATCAGTATTTTTGTGAGAGAGCATGCAGAATCTGGGGTAGTGGATTAACAAACAGCATCCTTGTATGGTATATTTGAATTTGTTAGAGGGTGGCATGAACATCATGTCAATATAGATTTTGCTAAAAAGCAATGGCAGGCAGTATGAGGACCTTGGTCATTTGGTGGACTTGACAGATGTGGCACAAACAGATGTACCAAACAATGTCAGCTGCTACCTGAGGCTACCATAAGCATTCCAACAGGGTGGCTTTTATAGCAAATAAACCACAATGTCCAAGGTCATCCATGCACAGTGCATAGGATACAAAGTCAAGAGTTGGTTGGTATGAAGAGCTTGTGTTTGCTGTTATAATTGCATTGCCAGAGTTTACTGTTAGCAAGGAAGAAGCTGCTAGTGTAGTGAAGGAAGGTAGCAAGGGCTTTGTTGTTAAGGCCCAGCAGTTGTTTGAAGTCAGTAAGCCATTGCTTAACAAGTTTGACTCTCTGGTTGCCAGCAAGGGCCTTGGGGGATCGAGGAATGTTGTCATAGGAAAGGG
Organism: Termitomyces sp. MG145; assembly: GCA_003313055.1. NCBI lineage: Eukaryota > Fungi > Basidiomycota > Agaricomycetes > Agaricales > Lyophyllaceae > Termitomyces > Termitomyces sp. MG145. The sequence goes on along the minus strand of QGOB01000526.1, from coordinate 686 downwards.
GGTTGGTAACAGCTGAGGTCAAGACTTTGATATGAGGAACAGTGTTGTTAGCAAATGTTGCTAGAGTTTGGAGGTAGTGGGCAAATGGGGGTAGACAAGGAGCAGTAGATGTGGAATGAGCTAGAGTGCTTGGTAACTGAACAAGGTGTATGAATCCATGCATACAATCAATCCAATCTTCAAAGACTTCATTGTTAGTATTGTCTGGGGAAGGATTGGTAGGCTGTAACAGTCACTGTAAAAGTCCATCAGGTCCATGGAAAGTTCCTTTAGCATGCACAAGTTTGAAGTGGAAAGTAAGGATACCCATGATCCAGCAGTTCATACTAGCAGAGGGCTGTATGTCAGGATTCTGCAGCATACATTTGATGTAGCACATGTTGACTTCAATAATCAAGTTCCTAATGCCAAGGAAGTACATGCATAGCATTTCAAGGCTCAAGCTTGGGCTGACTGAAGCAAGCTTCTCATTTGTTAAGGGTGATGGAACCAAAATGGTTGTAGTGACATTGCTTGTGGTTGTTAGTAGTGCACTGGCAGAGGTAGAAACTGACTGTGATATAGAAAGTGTTGACTACTAAGATAATGGAATTGTCAGATTTGTAGTTGATACAAACAAGGGGTTCAGCATTGTGCAAGGCCTTAATGAGATCTTTTTGGGCATTAAGCTGGTCTGGTCCAAACTC